>SNQJ01S0201563.1:6668-16852 GCA_010110895.2 Picea sitchensis | reverse complement strand
GGTATGGAGTGTGTGAGATACAACAAGCTCCCCACTAGTTGTCTGTACAGTGTGTTGTCAACCAGTGGAGTCTCCCCACCATCCTCAAGTTTGAATCCTGATAGGAAAGGAGTCGGAGCAGACTTGCAGTTTGTCATGTGAAATCTCTCAAGGAGATCTCGTGCATACTTGGCCTAAGACAGTTTGATGCCTGATGCATCTTGACTGATCTCGAGTCCAAGGAAGAAGTGTAGTGGACCCATGTCCGTCATAAAAAACCTTTCATGTAGAATCCTCTTGACTACAACAATCATTGAATTCGAGCAACCGGTGATCAACAAATCATCAACATACAAAACTAAAAGTAGAAGTGAATTAGCGGTCCTGAGCATGTAAACATTCGGGTCTGATTTACAACGTACAAAGTTCTGTGACAACAGGTAGCAATCCATCTTGGCATACCATGCCCTTGGAGCTTGATTGAGGCCATAAAGGGACTTCTTCAGTTGACATACCAAAGATGAGTCTTGCATAAATCCCTGGGGCTTCTCCATATAGATTTCCTCAGAGAGATCACCGTGAAGAAATGCATTCTTCACGTCCATCTGATGGAATTCCCATCCCCTGGCTTCCGCAATGGAAATTTCCAATCATATGGAATCCATCTTCGCTACTGGAGTGAAGGTCTCATCATAGTCAATACCATGCACCTACTTAAATCCTTTGGCAACAATCTTGGCTTTGTATTTGCTAATCTGTCCATCCGTTGCACTCTTGGTCCTATAGACCTATCTGCATCTGACAAGTTTCCTCCCAGAAGGAAGGCTAACCAAATCCCAAGTCTGGTTCTCGAGGAGGGAGTTGTACTCCTCCTGCACGGTAGATTCCCAACAGCCTCCCCATAAGACTGTGGATATGAAGATTGAACCAAGAAAATATTCATGGAGGGAAATAGTTAAGTGGCAGTGAGTGAAACAAGAGGCTCCTCGAAATCAAATCGAGTCCTCTTAGTATCGGATGGATCACCAACGAGATCCCCTGCATCCCGAAGAGTAGTCTGTGCCCACTTGGGCCTCTACTTTGGCTCTGCAACTGCATCTGGATGCTTTGACTCTGCACCCAACTGTACTGATTCTAAATCTTAATCATCTGAGTCCTATGAATCAAAACTCTCATCTGAATAAGAGTCAACATGTGCATTCTCATCATCTCAGACATGTGGAAGAATGAAGGTGTCTGCATGCGGTTGCTGAGGTGCATGCGATACACTTTCCTCGAATTGGAAACTTCTCTCAATGATGAGCCGGTTTGAGGAAATATCAATAAGCCTATATCCCTTCACACCGTCAGGTTATCCAACAAAAATGAACTCAATGCTCCATGGATCAAGTGCCTTTCTCTTTTCAGAGGGAATCTGAGCTCATGCACATGAACCAAAAATGTGAAAGTGGGTCTTATCCTTGAAAGATCTATGGGGATATCTATTTTGGATGTATGTTGCACAATTAAGTGCTTCAGACCATAGTCTGTGTGATAGTGACTTTGCATGCAACATGCAAGATGCCATCTCCTTTAGAGACCTGTTTTTCAACTCAACAACTCCGTTTTGCTGCGAAGTATAGGGAACTGTGTGCTACAACTGAATCCCTGCCTCATGGAAAATATTATGGATCTCATGATTTACATACTCTCCCCCGTTATCAGTTTGGAGGACTTTGATCTTCTTTTCAGATTGTGTCTCAACCAGGGATTTGAAATCTTTGAGGTGTTGAAAGACCTTAGATTTTTGCCTAAGAAAGTAGATCCATGTAAAACGTGAGAAATCATCAACAAAAATGAGAACACACCTCGCTTTGCTGATTGATGGATGCGGAAAAGGACCCATGAGGTCACTGTGGATTAGATCTAAAGGTGCGGAGGCTCTTTGAGACTTTCCTTTGTCAAATTTATCTTGAGGGTGTTTTCTGAGAACAAATCCCTCACATACTCCCTTGGAGAAATGGATGTCTGGTAGACCATCAACCAATGTTTTCCTTCTAAGTTGTTTCATGTATATGAAATTCAAATTCCCAAACCTTTCATGCCATATCCTACTACTTTCATCAACATGAGTAAGTAGTAAAGCAAAATCAGGTTCAATGAATTCAAAAAAAGTATACAATCTAAACTGATGATTTACCTCACCGGTAGCAACCCTGGAGTTGGTTTGCATGTCATAGATGTCCAAAGAATTTGGTGTGAATATGAATTTCTGTCTAGTTCCAGAATTCTTCATCTGATACACAGAGAGAAGGTTGATGAAAATTTTGGGAACGTGCAACACATTCTCGAAGCTTCTGTTGGTGAGTTCAATCCTTCCTTTTCCAGTGACTTTGACAGAAGAGTTGTCCCCCATCAAAATAGGAGGACCATTGCATGCATCCAATTAAGAATAGAATTCTTTTGAGGCATCCATGTGATGTGATGCTCCTGAATCTATGATCCAAGCATCGGGAGAGGAGTTGATGGCAATCAAGGCATGGCTAGAATTGCCTTTCTTGGAATTTAGATCTTCTGGCTTCTTCTTCTTGGCACCCTCGGAGATGCAATCTCCAAGGTTGTTTTGCTGAAGTATTTGAGACATTAGATATATATTTTTTTGCATGCATGCAGATTCTGGATGGAATCCTTGTCGATAGTACGTGCATTTCTCCCCTTTTCTTCCCTTTTCCCCTTGGATCCGAAGGCATTGGTGAAGGGTTTTGTGTACCCTTCCTTCTTCGGATGTGCATGAGCTTTTTGTTTATCTTTATATTTAGATTTCTGATATTTGTGTCTGCCATCTTGCACAGTGAGTGCATGTGCCCTTGGGCCTTTGATTGTGCCCATGTTGATGAGCTTGGTTTGCTCTTGTGTTAGGGATTCAATAAAGTACTCAAGAGAAGGCATCTTCCAGGTGGATCCAGAGGTGAATCTGACAGAATGGAATGTTGAAACGAACACAGAGAATTTAGGACCAAGTTTGGAGAGAATGGTGAGAACCATTTGTTTCTCCTCCTTCGATTTATCAACCTCGCAAGCTTTGAGTTACGAAAGTAAATCCTTGAATTTTGTAAAGAAATCTTGGATATTGTCGAATATTTTTGGATCCAATGTGAGAAGATCCACCTCCAACATGTGTCCCCTCATCTCATCCTATTTTTGAAAGAGACCTTCCAAGGTGGTCCAGGATTTATTGGGATTCTTACAGGAAGATATGTGAAAAAGGAGATTGGGAGAAATTAAATTGCAAATTGTTCCGAGTGCTTCATCCATGCGATTTAAATACTTGGATTTTTCTATGGATGATGTTGGTTCTGTATTTGCATTCCAATTTTAACCTATACAATCATCTATTTCAGAGATGAATCATTATTCTCTCCTTCCATGAAAAGTAGTTGTAAGGTGTAAGAATGAATTCTTTTTGGAAATCTATCTTTCTGCTGTCTTCAATCTTTTGTACCTGCAAAATGTTTTTGGTGTAGCTTTTGATTAGAAATATGTCGACACTGATACCATGTAAATGTGTTGAAGCTACACATAATAGATCTAACTAGAAAATACTACACACATTTGCAGAGAGAAATTGAGAAAGAAGGAGAGAAATAATGGAAGAATTCTCATTAACCGTAATGAATAATGAATAATTTACACATGATATACTCTGTATAACTCAATGAGTGCGCACTAGAGGAGAACCAATGTGCCATAGTGGTGGTCTAGAGTGATTTGGACACACACCAATAGTTATGGGAGTGAAATTCCACCTATTCTAGTTTCTCAAGCAGTTACGTGAGTGAACTACCACCTAGTTGAGTTAACTAGTCAACTAGTCTTCAGTTAACTGACTGAACATAGAGTAGTGAGGAGTAGATCAGGGAATCAAGGGTAATGCACCAGTCTAGTGATGATCCCAAGGAAAGTATGCATTATCATGGTGATGATCCCAATGTTGCATGGTGACAAAACCAATGCAACATCTAAACTCAACTCAACTAGTCAAACTGAAGTGTCAACTGAAAGATAATATTCTCCAGGTGGAATATTCTCCCCTAAAATATAGGAGTCTGGATAATGAATAATTATGACTAATAAACAAGGAAAAACCTTAGGAAAATAAATCCTAGGTGTGTGTGAAGTAACTCCAACATTTGGGGATACAATAGTGTACACTTTTTTGTTTTTACAATTAGATACAAAATTCTAGTGCCATTGTAACATAATGAAATTTTCAGGAGTTCTTCATAATCATTGTAAGGATTTATATTTCCCATAGTACCAAGCATTTACATTCACATATCTTTCATATTTAAATTCTAACAAGTTAAGTTAAACACTTATCTGATAAGGAAATTTTCCAACACCGACTGACTGAGGGAGAATTCCTTTCCTCCCAACCTTAGGCCTTAATGTGCCTTCCTACAACATGCTACCCCCGTGCCAAGCCATGATACCACCAGGGAAAATTGACTCAGCCAGGTTCCAATCTCGTGATGATTTAGGAAGGTTACTCTCCTTCCCCCTTTGAAAAAAAAAAAACTGCCCACCTTCCACTGAGCTCAGGGTCTCTACAGGTTTATCAAATGGTTTCTCAACTACATTTCCTCTACACAAGGGAGTCCCTTCTCTTATAAATAGTCCCTTAGTGATATCCCCTTACCCGTGTCATTTTTTTTTGTAGTAAGCACCAAGTTGTAGGCCACTATTGCTCTAGTTCAGGATCCATGTTTTCTCTGTTTAGGGTGATGATTAAAAATTTAGGAAAGCTTCCTATTTTCCTCAAGGAAAGCTCTTCTTCTTCTCCTTTCTCTCTTCAATCAATGTTTCTAAACATCTTCACGTGTTGTATTTCTCATCCCACTCGTTCTCTGCACTCGCTATTTCCGCTTGTTCTCCAGATTGTTCTACTTTCTGAATCTCCGTGTCTCTTGTTTCATGTTGTGTGCACCCTTGCATGATTTATGTTCTTCTTTCCTGTCTCCTTAGGAACATCGTAGCTTCCTACAGACGCCGCCTGTAATCTATGGTTCTTATTTCTAAATAAGTAGATCCATATTGTCATGTTGTCTTGTCATTTTAACTGGGCCTTTCCTTCTTCAAGGGTCAACTGCTGATATTCACTAACTATTCCAACTACCCTTGTGGCTCCTTTTATTGGTCATGTGGCTCTACACAGGTCTACTACGCTGAAGGTGTGAGGTTGTGCATAAGAAGAATAAGTAAGCTTGTTAGACAATCTTCCTACTTTCTTCACAAATGCACTTAATCTTCCTTTACACTCAACCATTCAATCAAATCCTACTTCGTCAACTTCCTCTGGTGTATCATGGCCAATACTGTCAAGGTTGTTCCTCCTTAGTCAATGATTTGGCATTTTAATTAAATAAAACATAGTCACATGTTTCATAACACAAATCATGTAATCTTAACATAATCATAGTCTCGGGGAAAACATGGTGTTACACTATTACAATTATAATGTCAACATTCTATGTGAATTATGATTGTACAATTCACTCAACATTGCGACATGGTTGGAATACATTCCTTGCTATTAAGGATTGTATTCTTTTCAATGCCATGCATATACATCAAAGTTGTATTAAATGATTTTTATCCTCTCCCATATTGGTGTTATATTTCATGTCTTTATTCTCTCTTATATCGATGTCATTCTTCACGGGGCATGATGAACATATGGAGCTTTGCATTGTCAAATATTTAAGTACTTAAAATCATGATGTTCATGTATCTACCACCACACAATAACATGGTGGTTTCAAAGGGAGCCATCAAATCCTATTGCAAACTTCCATCCCATTGTTGGAATTTAATGATACATGAAGTATAGATTCTTATGGATCTAGAAATCTGATCATATTTTTGATAACCTAGGTCAATTTAGAGTTGGGAAAAACCTTTAGGGGCATCATTCCTCCATGCATGGAACTTGGATCATGTGGAATTTTGCTCATGCCTAATTTTTTTGTTTAATTCTTATCAAATCCATGGTAAAAAAAATGGTCATTTTTCTACAAGATTAGCTCACTCTATTTCATATAGTCTTATTGGTTTCAAGTAGAGTTGAAGTTTGACATCCTTGCATTTTAAGAAGTTTTTGTGTGACATTCTAAAATAAACATAATCCCTCTTTCTCCATTGATTTAAGTACTCAAAACCATAGTGCATGTGTCTCTACCACCACACAATAACATAGAAGCTTGTTGGTTCAGAGTAGAGTTAAAATTTGACATCTTATCTTGCACCTCAATAATTTTTCTCGTGATATTCTAAAATACACATTTTTTTAAAATTGAAACATATAGAAATTATATTAAAAAAATGTTGTCGCTGCATTGTACAGTGAGTTAATACAATTTGATCAAAAGTCTGATACTGAGAGTTGAGAATTGTCAAAAAAGATAAAAATCTTTCTACAACTATCATTGCCACCACTTTATTCCCTTCCTTATACCTTAAGTTAAACCCTATTCCAAATGTGACATTATCCCTTCCATTATTTGCACGTCGCATTTTGAGTGGTAGAGCCTACCTTTCACGTGCATTCTAGATTAACACCTGTTACTATCATTCGATGCCTATGCAAAAATTTTAGGGATCCAAAACTCTATGTAGTACTTTATGTTTCGAAATTGAGCCACATTCACTGTCTTTCCATAAAATTTATCCATCCTAGAGAGGGTTCCCAACACTTTATATTTTTGTTTGGTCACACCTATTCTTTTGTTTTGATGCTTATCACTGCTATATCATTGTATGCTTCCATTGCTTACCACATCACAACCATGCTTCATCACTAGCCATCCAATTTCTACCATATACATCACCTCTGGACGAGAACCACTGCTATGAGTGGTCATTATTTTCCATGTCTTGTTGCATTCCATTGCTTCAAATCTTGTTCCTTGTTCCTGGAACTTCATTGCAATCCACTTTTTCTCTCCAGTTGAGCTTACTGTTACCCTTTTGTTGTGCATAGTAACCAACCATGACAAAGGTACACCCCAGAGTCTCCGTTAAGCTCTTTTCAGACTCCCTAAACATGAAAATATTGTCAAGTGAGCTTGTCTTATTTCACACTAGTTAAATGGATTCAAAAGGATGTCTATTCAGTGTAAGTTTACACCTTTTTTGGACCAAATAGACTAATTACGAAAAAAGAATACTCTGTTCAACCTTGGCTAGAAGAGTTCTCCCTTGTATTCTTTTATCATTTTTCGGTCTTGGGAGATTAAATTTACAAAAGAGACCACCCTTGGAGTCTTCTTTTTCCTTTCAGACTCTCTAAACATGAAATGAAGAATCGAGCACTATTCTCTGTCTCGGGCTCGACAATAAATCCACGGGTGAGAACATCGAGCATACTTTTATTTTCTTTCATGCTCGTTAAACATGAAAGAAGGAAAATGATTGGGGGGTTTTCCATCTAGTCATCTTAAAAAATGGTAACTGTCTATTGAGTGGCCCTTGAACAATGCACCTTTGTTGCGTCTACATACACAAATTGGGTTATCCATTGTCTTTGAATCATTACCATCTCCACGAGTTCTTAAACTCTACCAACTAGTTACTCTTCTAGTCATCCATAGTGAGTGTTTTGGTCATTACCGAGTCAATGTTACCAAGTCAAGTCATTAGTTGTACTATTTTGTTGAAGGGAAGTTAGTCCATGTCAGCCAATTTCAGTCTTTCAGCCCATTCCTCCCGACCATCCCTGTGTCATTTATGCTCTACCATTACATTCTTCACACCATCTATGTTTCTGTGTTTCATTTCGATTGATGGGGTATACATCAAGGTCCTCCTTCAATGGATTTCATCCTATCGAATCCAACTCATTATCCGGGTTTGAAATCTAGAAAACAGTCAGTACCCTGGGACTTGCAGACATTAGTGGTAGGCTCCATTGCATTTGACAGAGGGTTTACATGATTGGCTCCTTTTGAATGAATCTACAAGTGTTCAAATTCAACTCATTTATTCACACCATTAGATTATACTAGGTATCTTGGGGTCCATCATCATTATTGGTGGATTACCTCACGTTTGTTAACAATATACATCAATGACCGATAATAAGATGATTTCTACCATGCTCGACATCAATTCATTTATTCACATGTTGTAGATTCATACCATTTAGATTTGGGACGAAGAACTTGGGTTGGGACTATTCATTCCTTGATTGCATTCCCTCCCAAGACGTGATGGAGTTATTCACGAGTACTTCAGAGATCGCTCAGGAATTGAGTGCTCTCACTCATTTGTATCCTTTGACATATATCCACATTTGTACTTGGTCATGGCTATGCTCTCACTTGTGACATAGATCCATGATGTTTTATTTCATGGCCATGATCTAGTTACTTGCGTCATGCATGGATCCACAATGTATATTTGGTGGCTATGCTTATTTTTTATTACCGAGCATGGGTATGCCTGCCTCGTGGATTTTATTATTATGCCTGACTGATGATGTTTTCTTTACAAGTTCCTTTTCTTAAATCTCTATGATTTTATCGTAAAGTATTTTAGCCATCAGACACCTCTTCTGACCTCACACTTTAGGGGGCATTTATTATACAATTATTTTCCACCTGATCACTTGATATGCATCATCTAGGAGTCAACAGTTTGAAACACTAAGCCATACCATTTTTCCCTTGAGATTAAAATACTTTTCTGTATGGTCACTGATTATCCATTTGCAACTTGTGACCAAGAAGTGTTGGTCGTTCCTTGTCCTCTTGTAAGGAGCGATCGGTCTCTCCCTACAAGAATGCAGGGCACGATCGAGTCTGTTACTCCCTTTTTAGATTTGGTTTAGTGAGATGACATTCAACCACGTATTCTTCATGGCTTGACCTCAAGAAGTTTTTTCATCTTAGGCATGGAGAGATTATCCAAATTATCCTTTGATTTTATCTCTGCTATCCTATAAATAATGGGGGTCTCTCATGGGAAAAGGGGGAGAAAACGAGAAAGTAAGTTTATGTTGGAAGATTAATAACAGAGATTGGGAAAGGAATCTGATTAGAGATTCATTAAGCTATCAAATTTTAAGTTGTAAAATAATTCCATTTGATTAATAGAAGATGCACATGAATTTCCCTCGTATTTGATTGTACATTATTGTCATAATCTTTGGAAATAATTAGGATGTTCATGTCATATCATTAGATTTGTTATAAATCTATACATGATACATTTGATCTTGTGAAAGGAGTTTTCTTGTATCTTCATGTGTAAAGATAAACCACATTGAAAAGAGTGAAGGACATATTCAACAAAGAAAACAACAAATGAGTGTGCAGGGGAAACCATCAGGTGACTGGGTAAGATCTTTATTCCACTCACTTAAAGATAATTTATGTGTATGATTTAGGTCTAGGAAGGTCCAAAGTTTGTATCTCTATTCTATCTTAGGTATAGGGAGATCCTAAGGGAGGTAACTCCTATAGGTTGAAAATATCCTACAACAACAGTGCACTATTTTTACACGCCAAAATTGCACACCTAGGTATCTCACCCTAAGTGTCGCAAGTGCTCTAAAGTGACATATGCACCTCCGTAAGTGTCGCATGCACTGTCACAATTGTTGTATGCACCTTACCAAGTGTCACATTCACTTTTTTAGGTGTCACCACCCCTTGAAACCATGAAAACAGTTTTCCATGACCCTTAAGTCATATGAGAGGAGAAAACTCATCATTTCTAGGTCAAAACACATTTTTTCCTTGGAAAATTCGACCTTGTTTTTGGAATTTATGAAGGGCGGAGCCCCCATGGTCATATGTAGGGAGCACCGATGCTTGCCTACCCATGTATAGGGAGCACCAATTTTGGATAATGACAACCTGTCTCTCACTTGGGGGGAGTGCCATTCTTGTTCAGATAAAGGGGGGATCTCCTCCACCTTAATCTATGGGCCATTTCTTTGAGATTGGGTTATGTTTGACCCTCATGCTTGGGATTCACCTTAGGATATGATCCAAACCTCAAGGGTCTCTATCCTCATACATATCCCTCATTTTCTCATGGTAGTTGTACTTCTCATGCCTATAAATTGAAAGCATTTCCATGGGAAAGGTGGGGGAAGAAATCAATAATAGCATTGTTATTTTGATCTTATATTGTTCATGAAAAGGGTTGGATGAGGAGAGCCT
>SNQJ01S0201562.1:3066-16852 GCA_010110895.2 Picea sitchensis | reverse complement strand
ACCCACCATTTCATCCACCATCAGTTTGCCCATCTGTGAACCTATCTTCATTTCGCCTACCTCATACAGAAACTCGCCAATGGGGCCCCTACCCTTCATCAGTTTCTCATGACAATTCTGCCCTACCTGGGGCACGCATTTCACACTGGGGCACCCGTTTCTGTATTTGTACATTTCTCCCCAAAATTATTTATTATTTATTATTTATTGTACAAACATCTCTATTTCCAGTCATTACATTCTTTGTCGTCACCATTGGCGACCTGCTCTCTTTTGGCCACACGCAACCCATGTCACCCTTGGTTGGAGCACTACTTCTCATTTACCCTTGCCGGCATCATCCATATCTTCAGAGTACCCCATAGGTCAGTTACCTCTACCCTCTGAATTTGTTCACCTTGCCCCGCCTCTGGCACAACTTAGCTCCAGTCCTGTCGTCCCCCTGACACTCGACCTTGTTACACGGTTGCGGCCACTGTTCCTCATACATCCTCCAGCCAAGGGAAGTCTTGAGTCATCCCACTTCTTGACGTCGTCCATGTACCTCTACCACTTCCTCACTTCAGTAGATTACATGGAGCACCTTTTTGCCTCTGGGAGTCACGTCCCCCTTTTATCGACATCAACACACTTTTCCAGAAGGGCGATAGTATCTTGATTCTCATTCTCTATTTTAATGAGAGATCTCGGACGGCACAGGGGGAAACACCATTGCTCCCTGCTGTCATTGGCCCCCATAACATTCGACGCCAACACTTTCTCATGTTATGGTGGGTCTTACTTTGCGACCGTTGCAGTTATTCTTGTCCTTTGTTGAAGACCTCTGAACGTGGTAGGGGCATCAATGCCCACATCATCATTGTTGCTTATGACAGCGATCATTGCCCGTTATTCAGAGTATGTTCCTTTGCAGAATTGTCTTCTACCTTTATCATTACCGCCCCTGAGGGTGCTGCAGTTGTCTACACCAACATTTCCGTCATCTTTGTTCAGAGTTACATTACACGAGCATGGGGCATGCCCGCCTCGTTTGTACACAGTTGTATATTTTTTCTGCACGTCTCTCAGAAGATCGAGATACTGGTTCCTTTTCTCTCCAACGGATCGCTCCGAAGGGTCCCACTCTTGCTTTCCCTTACAACCACCTGCTCAGTAGAAGAAACATTGATGGATTTCGGCTATACGTTTGCTCCTAACCTCATCCATCAGGGGGCATCTGTTATCACTGAAATTTCATCTGCACATGGCGACAAGAACTCAGCATCAGCAAAACAGCAATGAAGTCACTCATGGCACTGAATTAATTTCACAGCACTCAAGAAGGGCAAAAACTATACAAAGTAACCAAAAATTGAAGGGCACTTTACAGCAGCTTTATGCGCGCGCATATGCACGGGACAAAAACGTGCTATGCGCGCATGCACGCCCGACGTGCGACTGTCCACACAAAAATCCGCGCATCTGCTAATACAGTGCATTAATTGCATAGGTCGGTCTCTCGACCGCCTACAGACTGACCCTCAAGGTGATTTGACCCTCAAATCAGAGTCGGCTCTGCAAAAACGGTGGATTAAATGACCTAGATGAACCCTAATGCGCCCCTATTCACACCTGGAGAAGGTTACAAGACCGCCCTTGAAACTGCTATAAAAGGCTGTGAGGACTCATTGTTTCAACAAGGAATTCGAAGCATCGTTACGCTGTCCAAATGATTCAGAGATCAGTCTTTGACAAACAATTCATCAGTAGTGTAACCCAGAGTTCTTTCATCACTTAGTTCATTTCTATTTAGTTGTAAGGAAAGCATTGTGTTGAGGGCCCCGAAGAGCCTTCCGCTGGAGGGAGAAGGAACCCCTGGTCCCTCTCTTCTGCGTGCGCTCTGGTTTCAATAAAGCACCTGCCTGAAACCTTTGATGACACTTGTGTCTGATGTTTAATGTTCCTTGTCTATTCTTGTAATGTTATTTGCTTTCAGTTCGTAGTTAGATTATAGTTTATTTCTGGTTTTGTTAACCCTTTTGCTCCACAGCATCCTGTTCTGCCTTGCCAAGCCCAACAGGGCATGCCAGCGCTCCCATTTTTTCTCACCCGGTGACGATTCGAGCGCGAACATAGGGTACCCGGATGCTCTTGTTCACACAGAGGCTTGGACACATTTAACAAACTAACATCAGGTTAGCTTTCTCTGTTTCTAATTTTTTTCATTTTGTGTATTAGTGAAACATGAAGGTTTAAATCTGCTTTGACCATCTATACTTCTTTGTTTCATAACTTAGTTGATTTAAGTCTTGTTAATTAGAAAACAGAAAAATATTAAAATGTTCTTTCTTTATCTTCTTCTCAAAAAATAGAAAACAATTATCTTTGCAATTGATTTTGTAAGTTTCCATTAAAACTTGCAACCTGTAAATGTTGTTCATAAGCGATATTTTTATGCTTTTTTTCTCTACTTAGATACATTCACAATAATTATATCAGAGTATATGTATATATTATAGTTTTAACATTACTTAGTTTGTTCCCTTTATTTATTTTAGAATCTTAGATTGGCTAACGGAGCCATTAAACCCATCAGAACAAGTTACCCCAAACGACTTGGCTTATTTAGACAACCCCGGACCGGACTTGTTCTTCTAGTTGATGGCCAGTCACTTATGCCCGTCAACAGGTTGATGGATAGTTGGTATGGATTGTTGGTTTTCATTGATGTCAACTATTGGAGAGTAATATTGTAGATTGATGTCAACCCTTAGTGATTGATGTCAACCCTTGGAGAAAGTCCGGTAGCGAATTTTGGTAGCACAAAGGTTTGGGTAATGGACCCAAGGTTGTTTCATGTATAATCATATGATTTTTAATACATTTGAAGGTAATACTATTATATATGGATAGTACATGTCATTCCATTTATGGTGGTATGTGGAACGTCACATAACTCCTCACAGTTAGAGAGTTATGGCCATGAGAAATTGGAGAACCCAGGTTTGGGTAATGGACCCAAGTTTGTTTGATGGATAATGGTATGAGTTTTGATACATTTGAAGGAAATACTATTCTATATGGATAGTACATGTCATGACATTTCTGGTGGTATGTAGAATGTCACATAACTCCTCACGATTTGAGAATTATGGCCTTACGAAGTTGGAGGGCCCTCATATGTTGACTTGAAGCCCCAAAAGGTCAAAGAAGTCAAAGAGATTGCAAAGAAGAAATTATTATTTAAATAATAAAGTAAAGTGACAAAGTCAAGAAGTATTATTTAAATAATAAAGTGAAGTAACAAAATCAAAGAAGATTATTTAAATGATAAAGTGAGGTGACAAAGTCAAGGTGGAATATTTAAATGATAAAGTAATGGAGAACTTTCTAATTATGGAATGTGGTTAACCCTAAAAATGAGGAAAATAGGTTAAGTGACCTATAAATGGGTTAATTTACCTATAAATAGGTTAATTGACATAGAAATGGGTTAAGTGACCTAGAAATAGGTTAAGTGACATAGAAATGGGTTAAGTGACCTAGAAATAGGTTAAGTGACCTAGAAGATGGAGAGTATAAATAAGAGGCAAGGCTCTCTCATTTTACATAACACTTGAAAATCTTGAATATATATAGCTGACTGAGGTAAAAAAAGGATATATAAGCCTAATTTCAGAGGGAAGGTGAATAAGAGAGCCTCGGAATTCAAGGGAGGATAAATTCTTTTGATGATGTTTTCTAAGGTATGTTATTTACAGGTCATCTCACCATTTTCGCAATAACTTTTTTTCTAGAATGATTCAGACTGTATGATTCATAGGACATTGAGGAAAGATATCCAAATATATGTGGTAAAACATTCATCCTGTGGGTCATTGTATTTTTGGAGTTACACTCCATGGAAAATAGGGTTTGTGGCTAGTCCTGAAACTAGTCTAAAACATGTGTTTCGGGTAAACATGTCATAACTTCTTCATAACAGATCCAACTTTAGTAAGACAAAAAATTTTGGTTATAGTAAATTCTTTAGTATGTTTTATAACATTTTCAGATCGATTCAACAAATATTCCATGTGGGGCACGCTCTACAAGGTCACTCTCTAGAATAAGCCAGAATTCAGCAAGTTATACCATTTTTACTATAACTCCTTTTCTAAGAGGTTCCAAGTAGTGACACGTGGAGGAATTGCATAAAACAAACTGAAGATCATTGTATATCAATTTCATATCTTTATTCATTACAAGTACATATTTATGATTATTTCAAGTTAGGGTTGTTGACAAATCCAAAACTAGTCATGTGAGACTAAAGTAAAGTTTGATAAAAATGCTAGTCTCTTGTTGTTAAAGTTAAGGAAGGTTTGTAGGTTTTTGGAAATATAAATGAGAGGGGAGGGTGAATCAGTTATAATATAAGCTTGAAACTTTCCTTGTTATTTTCTGAATCTTTATAGAATATTATTTAATGTGTTACTGGTAACTTAACATGCATAGATATAAAATATTTGATCAATCACACAGAATGCACAGAGACACGGATTTTCATGAGGAAACCCATAAAGGGAGAAAACCTCTCCTTCTTCAGATGTTAATCAAGCTCCAATCTTCATGCACATCATAGTCTTTGAGCACCAACTCAAATATGAGGTTACAACCTCTAATAGCAAGCTACAACTTGCAGAGAGCACCAACTCTTAGATTTCTCTAGCACCAACTAGATGTAAGCACCAACTCCCAGAATATCTTCTAGCACCAGCTAGAATTTAGAGGACTATAATCCTCCCTAGCACCACCCTACCACCCTGATTGAATCTTACTAAACTTTACTTACTTTATTTGTCTCTGATATGGTCTATTACAGCTCCATGTCTCCTCTTCCTTCTTCAACTTTTATGCTCTATTTCGCTTCTGCATCTTTCTGCTTTTATGATCTTCTCTTTTTCCTCCTGCGCACTCTAACAACTGTTCAACTTCTCTTCTTTCATTTTATGCTATGTGTTGCCTCTACATTCTATCAACAACGCCTTTGATCACCACTTCAGGTCCTGCACACTCTCTCCTTCTACCCACATACATAGCTATCAAAAAAGCACGCTATCCCCTTTGTTATGCATGTCTTTCTCACGCCAAGTCCTCTTCCTGATCATCATTGCAACTCTTCGTCTTCTCTAGCGGTTATGCTGAATATGTTCTTCATCAGTGGTTGTTATCCAAATATTCTTTGGCTTTTCTGGCAGATGAAACTCTTCATCTTCTCTGGTAGTTACAGTCAGTATTTTTTGGCTTCTTTGGCTTTTAAGCCCCTTCCTTCACGTGACCACCGGTAGTGACCACACTCCTATTCAAAAGGTGCTTCCCGATCTCAGTCTAGTGAGTGCTAGATTCATTTTTTGATATGACCTTGGGCGATGATCTCATGTGACCATGTGATTATAGGCAAATCCAAAGGTGGTTTGAATCAAACTACTTTCCACCCCGCAATTTACCTCGAGCCTCCACGTATCCTTTCTCCAAAACCATGGTTTCGATTGCGGCCTACCCTCAACTTATTAACGTTCATGCACCCTCCATCCCCATAATGCGACAGGGTCGTCGATCTCATGATCTTGACGGTGCTCCTGAATGAATAGTTCAAATTTTTTCTTTCACGATCTACGGATCAAATCTAACCTCCCTAAATCAACGGTTGTGATTTATTTCATGAGATGGTCTTCAGGAGTTTCATCTCTCAAACTCTTCTTTCTTCCGTATACCAATATTCTAGAGTCGATGATCTATAGACACATGTCCTTCTGAATCGATGGCTTTTCCTTTAATTCGGGGATTTTACCTCTCAACTAGATCAACAGTCCTGTGTCCCCTTTCTCGATCAACGATCGATATCTTCTTTTCTACTCTAGGCTTCAGCAATTTCAATTCGCAACCTTCACGCTCTCCCAAAATGAGTTTATCCATATTCCACAGATTCTTTCCATGTGTCCTCCTCAAATCAATGGTCCTCATTCACTTCGGGACTTCGCCCTTTGGGAGATTCAACTCCTCTACACTCGCTTTATCCCTGAGCGTTTCACCCAGAGTCCATGATCTAATGACGTGTGTCCTCCTACAGATCGATGGTCCTTGGATCCTTTGTCTCTTCGGTCTTTGGGGATTTCAAATCTCAACTTCGTTTCCTTTACTTTCTCTTGGAGTGTTTTTCCCTGAACTACACAGATTTCTTCCATGCGTCCTTCTGGAAACCGATGGCCTGGATCTTCTTTGGCCCTCAGATATTTGGCGATCTTGTTTCCTTCCCAACCACAAAATCTCAAATTTATTCTCTCTGGATTTGTGGATCGTGCACCACCTGTCAGTCTGGACGATGGACAGTCCTTGCTTACTTCAGGACTTTGACAAGTCTGTTCTCCTACGCTCATCCAAGGGCCTAAACTCCGTGCATTTATCTATGGATCTAATGACTGTTGATCCTCAATGCTTAGATCCAATGGATCAGATCTGTACTTCTCCTGGATCTAACAGTTGTCCTAACTCCCAAAATGTATCTTAGATCGATGGCTAAGAGCGACTTCAGACCTTCGTCCTTTAGGAATTCGAGAATTTTAACATTTGTTGGTGATAAAACTCCCAAAGTAAATCTCCCAAAGTGACATAGCTTGCTTACGTCACTTCTTGACATGGCACGAGCCAATTTCCTCTTGACACTTGTCATCATCTGATTATGCCATGTGTACTTGCTGACGTGGTCTTCTCACATGATATGACAACTTGGTCTGCCACATGTCCTTGTAGACATGGTCTCCTGACATGGTTTTCCCTGATCTAATGGTCATCGCATTTTCTCCAGATCCGATGGTCCTTATTTATTCGGATTTCGGGCTTCGGGTAATTCGACTTTCAAGTTGCCAATTATTTCAAAGTGAGATTCCCTGAACAATAACCTCCTCGCAACTTTTGACGTGAACCAAATTTTTTTCATCGATCATGTTCTTAGATCGATGGATCGATCTATCTTCAGTGCTACTCTTCTAGCTTATCCTATCCTTCCACTTAAAATGATCCAACGGTTGTCGGATATTCAGTTGAAGGTTCTTTGGATCAGTGATCCAACATTCACTGTCACTCTTCTGTAATATACCAGATATAAAAAGTATGCAGTATAGAAACACAATGCTAGAAATGGCAGAATAACAGTAATATAACCAACATAATCTCCACAATAACACAAAAATTATTTAAGAACAACAACAGAAATAACACTTTGATTCAGAAAGCAATGTTCACGGGCTTCTTTGAGGGGGCAACCTCCAGTTGAGCAGCACTCTATTACAATAATCTCCAAGCTAGGGTTATCATACCCTCAACTCCTATTTATACTAAATATGTCTCTCAAAAGAAGCATCTAGAGGAAGATCATTCTAAAAGCGGAAGCTTCTATTAGGTCTTCTTACATCCGCTTTACTCTATTTTATTGAAAGGCCTTATTAATATTGACCTTTATTACATCTTAATATATCATTCTACCTATGTGCGGGTTAGGAACCTAACATGTCTTCCCCCTTAAAAACATCCTTGTCCTCAAGGCTTGAGATGTGGAAATTGTTGCAGAATGGTAGCTGGTTCCCAAGTGGCATCTGCTGGAGTTGTATCTTTCCACCGGACTAGCACTTCCTTGATGATTCTCTGACACAGGCGACACTCACGCTGGTCCAAAAATGCTTCTGAATATAGCCAAATGGATCCTTCTTCAGCTAACTCGGGCAGGTTGGTTTGAATTTGGCACCTAGTTCCAATCACCTTCTTTAAGCATGAAACATGAAAAACAAGATGTAGCTTCAAATGACTAGGCAGAGATAACTGATAGGCTACTTGTCCCACATGCTTGAGAACTGTATAAGGACCATAAAATTTGGGCGCTAGCTTCCGACAATGCTTGGCCTTGAGGGAAGTTTGCTTATATGGTTGCAGTCGCAGAAACATCTGATTCCATTTTGCAAATTGATGTTCAGAGCGACCTTGATCTGCTTGTTACTTCATGTGATTTTGTGCCATGACCAAGTTCTCTTTGAGGGTACTTAGAATAGCCTCTCGAACTGTAAGTTTTTGGTCAATGGCCTGGACCTTCAAAGTACCCGGTAAGTATGAGAGAACTAAAGGTGGCTTCTGTCCATATACCACTTCAAAAGGAGTCATGTGTGTAGTTGTATGGTAGGAAGTGTTGTACCACCATTCAGCTAGGGGTAACCATTGAGCCCACTGATTTTTCTTTTCAGAGGAAAAACACCTCAGATGTGTTTCCAAACACTTGTTGACAACTTCCATTTGACCATCATTCTGGGGATGATAAGTTGTGTTGAGATGCAGTTGGGTGCCCTGTAGTTTGAACAGTTCTTGCCAAAAATTACTTGTGAAAGTTGGGTCATGATCAGAAACAATAGAGTGTGGCATGCCATGAAGCTTGAAGATCTGGTCCATGAAAATTTGAGCCACCGTTGATGTTGTAAATGGGTGTTGAAGAGCAAAGAAATGAGCATACTTGGAAAGTTGATCAACAACCACCATTATGACTGATTTATTTCCCAATTTGGGTAAGCTGGTAATAAAGTCCATAGAGATATCCTTCCAAATAGCAGGTGGGGTCGGAAGTGGTTGTAGTGTGCCTGGAGATTTGACTGTTTCTCCCTTGTTGCATTGACACACATCACATTTAGCTACAAAATTATGGATGTCATGTTTCATACCATCCCAGAAAAAGGAACGTTTGACCCTGTCATAAGTTTTGGTGAACCCTAAGTGCCCCGCTGTGGGTGTATCATGAAGCTCAGAAAGTACCGTGGATTTAAGCTTTGATTGTTTACTTAAATACAAATGACCTTTGTATCGAAGCTCATCATGGAGCCAAGAGTACCCTGAGGGAGCTGGAGAATTGGACTACAATTGTTGGATCAAATGCGAACTTTTGGGATCTTGTAGCCATTCCTGGCGAACTACTTTGAACCAATCTGGTACAATGAAGGAAAGAGAAAAAAGGGATCCTTCATCTTCATATTTTCGAGAAAGTGCATCCGCCACCACATTGTCTTTTCATTTATTGTAAATGATCTCATAATCATATCTAAAGATCTTAGTCACCCATTTTTGTTTCTCCAGGGAGGAAATGCGTTGTTCCAGAAAATACTTGAGGCTTTGATGGTTTATCTTAATTTGGAAACATTGCCCCAATAGATAAGGGCGCAACAGATCAATGACATGCAGAATATCCAACATTTCCTTTTCATAGATGGATTTTCCTAGATTCCTTTCAGATACTTGCTTGCTGGTAAAGGCCAGAGGTCGACCCTCTTGCATAAGGACAGTACCAATTCCTTTCCCTGAGGCATCACATTCTAACAAAAAGGTCTTTTTGAAATTAGGAAGGGCTAGAACTGGAGTGGTGCACATGGCCATCTTCAAGGTTTGAAAATATTGATCCGTGGCTAGAGTCCAAGTGAAAGAGTTCTTTTTTAGGAGAGCAGTGAAAGGTGATACAATCTTTCCATAATTCTTAACAAACTTGCGATAATAACCTGTTAAGCCCAGAAATACATGTAATATTTTGAGAGTCTTTGGGTGCAGCTAGTCTTGCATAGCTTCAATCTTTTTTGGATCCACCCTGACGCCATCCTTGCCAACCAGATGACCCAATTATTCTACTTCTGAGGCACCAAAAGCACATTTAGACTGCTTCAGGAAAAGTTGGTGCTGAGAGAGTAAATGGAGAACTCGATCCACATGAGTAAGGTGGTCTTTCCAGGTTTTTCTATAGATAAGGATATCATCAAAGAAAACTAATACAAAATGATGGAGAAAAGGATGGAAGACATGATTCATGAGGCTTTGGAAGGTGGAGGGGGAATTACACAAGACAAAGGGCATGACCAAAAACTCATAGTGGCCCTCATGAGTTCTAAAGGTAGTCTTAGGAATGTCTTCCTCTTTCATACGTATTTGGTGGTAGCCCGAGAGAAGATCAAGTATAGTAAAGAATTGGGTGCCACTCAATTCATCCAGGAGGTCATCAATGACAGGAATGGGAAATTTGTCTTTAATGGTCAGTTTGTTGAGGGAACGGAAGTCAGGACACATTCGCCAAGAACCTTCTTTCTTCAAGACCATGACTATAGGATAAGATTAGGGGCTCGTACTAGGGTGGATAACACCTGCATTAAGGAGTTCCTGGACAATTTTTTCAATTTCATTTTTTTGTGAAAGGGGTGGCGATGCGGACGGATATTGGGAGGAAGGTTTCTAGGTACAAGGGGAATGGAATGATCATGAACACTATGGGAAGAAGGGAGTCCTTGGGGAGTGGAAAATACCATTTGATGTTTATAAAGGAGGGCTTGGAGGTATTGCATGACTGAGGGTGTCTCTGTTGCTTGTATGGCATGCAGTTGGGCAATAACACCAGAATGACCTTTTTTTAGTATCTTTTCCATGCGATGGGAACTAATGATCTCAGGTGAACCCACGGTGATGCCTTGGAATTTATATTGGTGGCCCTCCTGGTCGAATTGCATGGTTAATTCCTTAAAATCCATGAGAATGGGACCCAAAGTCCTTATCCAATCTGCACCCAACACAATGTCACAACCTCCCATGTTGATAGAAAACATATGGGATTTTAGGTGGTAGTCATCGATTTGGAGATGCACATTTTCACAGCACCCTCCACATTTCATGGAACCACCATTGGAAATCATGATTTGGAAATTGTTGACGGCATGGATGTAGCAATGAGTTTCTTAGGAAATGTGATGATGAATAAAATTATGGGTGCTTCCACTATCAACCAGAATGATGACCTTTCGATGCTTGATGTAACCGATTAACTTGAGGGTTTGGGGAGTGGAGAAGCCCGTGAGAGCATTGAGGGAAATGACCGGTTCTACTTCGGTAGGGTCTGAGGGAGGGGTTATGTCAGTGGTTTCAGGTGACTCAGACACAAGAGAAGTTTCAACATCCTCTTCTGAAATATCCTTGGAGATGGCCATAAAAATATTTTTTTCCTTACATTTGTAGCCCGAAAAATATTTGTCATCACAGTTATAACAAAGGCCTTTGAGTTGGCCTTTAGGCATGTCATCCCTGGTCAATTTTTGGATCTTTAGTGGGGTGGAGGGAGTAGTGGGATTTATGGGTTTAGGGCTAGGGATAAAAGAGGGTTTTTGGTTTTGAGAAGATACAACTTGTTGTGATTCTTTAGCACTTTTAGTAGCCTCCACCCAACTCGGAGGTTGAGCCATGAGGACATGGGCCCCAATCTCATCCTTGAGGCCACTGATAAAACACTCTTGAAAAAATTCATCGGTCATGCCCTTTGTTCAAAAAGTCATGCGCTCAAAGGAAGCTATAAAGTCTTCTATTGTTCCTGATTGTTTTAACTTTTTCAAACGGCCCAAATGGTTGGTGTCAATGTCAAAGCATTCATAAACCTCAGCCACAAAGTGTGTCTAAGAAATATACCCTTGACGAGCAATTTTTCTCCATTTCCACCATTGCTAACGTTCTTGATCTAGATGAAAAACACCATACTGTAGTTTGGCCAAGTCCTCTGTAATGTTGTATAAAGAGAAATAATGTTCCATTTGGGTTACCCAACCAGTGGGGTCCGAGCCATCAAATTTGGTCACATCCACCCGTGGAAGGCGTAGGTCACGTTGAAAGTGATGGTGCTGAAAGTTATGGGAATGAGAGGAATGTTCACCTTCAATATGGGTAGGTGAGTCAGAGGAAGGGTTATCTATAGGAATATTCAGTTTGGTGCAGAGTGATGAAAAGACAAATTCAAGATCGGTGGTCAGTTCTTGTTTGACTCCCTCCATTGAGGACTGCATGGTTGTATTGATGGTTTCAAAATTGGCATTGAGTTGTTTCACTTCTTGTTGGGTCGCAGTGAGACTAGATTGCAAGGTATTGAAGCAAGCTTCCAATTCTTGGCTACGGGTATGGGCCATGAGGACAAGGGAACTGAAAAGGGGCGAGTGGGGTAAGAATGTTTTGCTGAAAAATGATATGTATGAAGGTGATAAGGGAGAATAGGTGAATCCAATGGAATAGGTCTCAAATAATGGTGAAACAAATTCCAGACTTTACAAGGGTGGCCAACAGGGGTTACAAGGGTGGACAACAGATGTGCGCTTAAGAACCACTTGTATTTCCGGCATGTATGAATCCCTCAACCATAGGTTTATGCACGTAAGGACAGATATCTATGGCTTAAAGATGTCGGAATACGTCTCTACCCTGGAAAAAAAATTACCCACAATTTCTACCAAGGAAAGTGCTCTGATACCACTTGTAATATACCAGATATAAAAAGTATGCAGTACAAAAATAAAATGCTATAAATGGCAGAATAAAAGTAATATAACCAACATAATCTCCACAATAACACAAAAATCATATAAGAACAACAACAGAAATAACACTTTGATTTAGAAAGCAATGTTCACGGGCCTCTTCGAGGGGGAAACCTCTAGTCGAGCAGTGCTCTATTACAATAATCTCCAAGCTAGGGTTCTCATACCCTCGACTCCTATTTATACTAAATATGTCTCTCAAAATAAGCATCTAGAGGAAGATCCTTCTAGAAGTGGAAGCTTTTATTAGGTCTTCTTACATCCACCTTATTCTATTTTATTGAAATGCCTTATTAATATTGTCCTTTATTACATCCGAATATATTATTCTACCTATGTGCAGGTTAGGACCCTAGCATATTCCTCCTAATATTCCTCACCTTTTTCTCCGCCTTCTATTCTAGCCATCAATGGAAAGCACACTCTTCCTGTAAACATGACAACAATCTTCTCCTTTGGCATTGATGGCAACCTTGAAAGGCTGCACTATTCTTCTTAGACCTCCAACTGTAGCATCTAGAACACACCTTTTCTCGCCCCTTGACATCAATGTCAAATAAAACTGAGAGTGACTCTGTTCTCCCCCTGAAAAGAGATATAATGAGCACTCTCCCCCTAATTAGATAGACTATTTAACTTGACCACAGGGTCACGCCCAACTTCTGGCATAGATACTCAAACTAAGCTTTTGCAAGTGGTTTAGTAAAGATATCAGCAATCTGATCTTTGGATGGAATATAATGCACAGAAACAATAGTGTTGGTTACATGTTCCCTCAAGAAGTGATACTTGATGGGTATATGCTTGGTCTTGGAGTGAAATACAGGATTCTTGGACACACTAATTGCACTAGTATTATCATAATGAATTGGTATCAGTGCAGTATACTTTACCTCCAAGTATGCAAGTGTCTGAATAATCCACAATACTTGGGTACATCAAGTGGCAGCTACAATGTATTCAACTTCTGTAGTCAATAAGGAAATGGAACCTTGCTTCTTGCTCAACCATGCTACAAGATAATATCCTAAGAATAATGCACCTCCACTCATGCTTTTCCTTTCATCCATGAAGTTATCCCAATCAGGAATAGATTGATAATTGAAAATTTTTATTCCTAGGATACCATAGGCCATATTTCATTGTTTCTTTCAAGTATCTAAATATTCTTTTGACAGCTAGAAAATGACTATGTTTAGGTGCAGAATTATAGCTTCCTACCATTCCAACAGCATGCATTATGTCTGGATGAGATGATGTGATGTACAACAGGTTTCCTATAATAGACCTATATGAACTCTGATCAACATCATGTGAGTCATCATCCTTTCTTAACTCGCATCTAGTGACCATAGGTGTGCTCATAGGTTTAGAATCTTCCATTTGAAACCTTTTCAACATTTCTC
>SNQJ01S0201561.1:14150-31002 GCA_010110895.2 Picea sitchensis | reverse complement strand
AATTAAATTTTTAATTAGCATAATAAAGTAAAACAATCATTTCCCTTTTTTAAGTTTTATCCCAAAAGATTTTTATAAATCACTTTAATTGCTTACCCCCTTCTTGTCACAAGATTAATGAAGATTATCTTTATTATTTTTATATATGTTTATTTTTATTATTTTTTTTTTTATAAAAAGGTAAAATTTTACCACCAGCAAAATTTAGACCTAGACCTTATTTTCCTAGGTTGGGCAACCTTTTTTTTTTCAAGGGGAAGGTTTCAAATCTTCCTTAACACTTTATTGTCCTAAACCCATCTAGGTTTATCCAATTATTAAATAACCACGTGACATGCCCTTCAAGACGCACCACGTTCTTCAAGGGTGCCACTCGCCTCTTTCTGTTTCTCTTCTGCGACGTGCCCTTGAGGACGCACCACATGCTCCAAGGGTGCCACTCACCTCTTTCCATTTTTCTTGCACAACGTGCCCTTCAGGACGCACCACGTGCTCCAAGGGTGCCACTCGCCTCTTGACTGACTTGGTAGACATAAAAAAAACCCCTGGAGTCAATACTCCGCCAGGTGATCTTGTGAGAGACTAAGGGCCTCTAAGGAATAAGGCCCCTGCCTTATTGCGCGCCCTTAGAATCATCATGAGCGACTGTCGCAGTCTTCCCTCACGGCATCGTGGGTCCTCTCGAACTAGGTAATTGTTAACCTGCAGTTCGAGCCACGACGAGAGTGCTAGTAGGTTGTGGCAGGGTTGTTGTCCACACCTCTCCCTCAACATCTCTGGTAGTTGAGCGTGACCCCTCTACTCGAGATGTGAGTCTGGTCGACAAGCTATCATCAGCCTGCATTATCAATGAATCATGTAAGAAATATATCATTATCATATCATCTAATCAGATGCACTAATAACACATATAAGACAATCAAACCCCAGTAGTTCACTCCCCGACTCAATCCGGAGTCCAAGGCGTTCCATCAATGCCTTTGCATCCTCATGGTCCGAAATCCTGCATACTCAATAAAACCGAGTCAATAACACCTGTCTATGTCAATGCAACAAAACAACATGTAGTCAACCCATAATGCCTCATAATCAAAATCAAAAGTTTAATAGTATAATAATCCGGATCACTTGCGAGCAAGTGTGCTCAAAGAATAAGTTTGTTCAGTGCGCGCCAGAGCAGGATGTTACAGGATAAAGGCCCCAAATAAAACACACATTTTCATGTGATTGTCCATAAAAAATAAGGCTCTAAGATGAGATATTATGGAGAAAAGAGTTAGACAAACCTCAAGAATTTGTATTCTCTACCGAGATAATGAAGAAACAATAAGTGACTTGTAAATTTTCCATACACTAAGAAAATTTGGTTTGAAGTGGAGGTTCTAATTAGAGTTAAGGATGGATGGATAAATGATTTAGTGGAGGATTGTGTAAAGCATTGGATGACCAAAAAGGAACTAAAAGAATTCCAAGAAGCACCTTGCTTGACTATATGGGGACTTTGGTTGGCAATGAACTCAATGGTCTTCGAGGAGAGAAGTATTCTACCCCTTCAATGCTATCTATAAAAGTCAAAGCAATTACTTCATCATGTTGAATGATTCTAAGTAAACAAAGATAGTAATTTGGTTGATCTAGCTATAAACAAAATCCATATGTTGGGATTCTTTGATGGAAATACATAAGGGCCATAGAAGTACACTAGTGTAGTGTTGGGGGTGTTCTAATTTTTTTCTCCATATAATCATCATGTAAAACTTAAAGTAGGTTTAGGGAGCTTGAGGCTTAAATAATAGTGCATAATTCTTGGCCTTAAAAATCCTTCTCAAAATGATATGGAAATGAACATCAAATGATTACATGTTTATGGATACTCTAGTTTAGTTATTTAGTGAATGGGGGGCACTGTCAGATCTTAAACATATCCCTGAGGTCCCTAGGGGATCAATTGAAGGAGGTAGTTTCCCTATTTGACNCTAAGTGCTTTGTTTTCTGTTAGATAGAGTTCATTGTTTTCTGCATTACTGCTTTCATGAAAGAGTGTTAGTACTGAGTCTCTGTTTGAGAGTAAGGGTCCTGTTCTCTGATTGCAAGACAGTTGTTCTTACCCATTGCAATGCTATTTTAATTATAATCCAGGATTCTTAATTTGAATTATAAAGAATTGCAATAGGGAGATTTCTTTCCTGTGATTTAATTCAGAGCTTCAGCAAGTATAGATAGAATAATTTTCTTTACTACAACACTAAGTGCTTTTGGAATTGAGCATATACAGTGCGTGGCTACCTTTGAAACAAAAGACTTCCCTGGGTTGATAATTTATGTTTCACTTGGTTGTTTGAAATTAATTAAGCAATTATAGTGACCAACAGATGGCCAATCTGAGTGACGCCCATACGCCCATTAATTCTGCTTTGTTATTTCTACCAGTGCCACAAGTTAATAACCATTTGTATACCAACAAGTTTGGGGGTCTTTATAATGCCTCCTATTCCACAATTTTGACCATCCACTTGGGCCGCACTGTCGAACCAGGCAGTAATCATATCCTTTCTTGATTGGATCAATATAGAGCGATTGGGGGGCGTAAAAATATCCTTATGTTCATAACTTAAGAGGCCAAGAACCTTTGGAATAACGAAGTGAATAGATGGGTTCCATTCTTCAAAAATCGCTCGATTTCTTTCGATCCAAGAATACCATCATGTATGCATTGCAACCAATAATGGGATCTTTTTTTCATTTACCCAAGATTGCATACAATCAGAAAAAGTTATCCCTTTCCAGCATAACTTAAAATTCAAAATTGTTGTGAGACGTTCCCAAACAAATTTTATGAAATTACAGTGGATAAAAATATGGTTTGTGTTTTCATTTTCACATTTGCATAGATAGCATTGAGAAGGACCTTCCCATCCTCTCCCCTTTAAATTTTCCCACGTCAGGATTTTGTTTTCGGCAACTAACCAAAGAAAACACTTTATTTTGATTTGAAGATTCCATTTCCAATATGTCTTCCGCCAACCTCTGATTTTTTGTAATCCTTAAGTAGACAACATGGCCAAATATAAGTTCTTGACTGTAATAATACCAGAATTGTCACCTCCGATCCATATTAGCTCATCTTCTATATCTTGGATGAGAGCTCCAAAGTCGATAAGATTTTTTCGGAACAGATTCCGTTCCTTCCCCAATTCTTCATTTAAGTTTAAATCCTCACTTGAAAGCCACACAGAGTTTGACCGGTTCTCCACTGTAGATCTAACCTGATGAAGCAAATAGATATTTCGCTCTTTTAAAGAATCTATAAGTGAAGGAGAGAGGATAGCTAAATTACCCATACCCAGGATGTGATCTCTGTCGATCTCGATGAGCTGACCTCTTCCCAAAGACCAACTTAGCCATTGAGTTATCCACTAAATAGTCTTCATTAGTCCCCTCCAGAATCAAGATGCCAATAAATAGATGAATGAAGGAGACTTGAACCAGTTTTTGATCTTCGAATGAGGTAAGTATTTATCCACAATAACATTATGCCATATACCTTCATTCTTAAGGACTCGCCATAGAGTATGAGCCGCCACTGCCTTATGAAATCAATTAAATTCCTTAAACCCCAGCCGCCATAACACTTTGGTAAAGTTAGACGTTCCCACTTGCATAGATGAAAGGACTTTGAGTCAGAATTACCTTTCCATAGGAATTTGAACATGATTTTTCTTAGGTTATTTAATACAGTAATTGGAATAATCTCAAGTGACATCCAGTAAACAGGATGGGATTCTACAAAAAAATTTAAGAGAGTAAGTCAACCTCACAGAGTCAACCACCTGTAACACCAATTTCCAATCTTTCTTTCAAATTTCTGAAGAATCCAATTCCAATCTTCAATTCATCGAAAACCTGTTTTCAAATGGTACCCAAGATATTTGAAACCAACAGAGAGGTCAGCGAAACAGAAAGGTAGAAAACACTTGAAAGGATCCAGCTCTTGATGTGTAAGTCCTTCATGGAGTACCGTCATTTTTGTAAATTTACCACTAAGTCGGATGCTAAAAAAAGAAGTTTGATAATCTTATCTATTTCCCACCATTCATTTATTGTAGCATTTGTCATTGAGGTCGATGGTTGTGGCTAGGTGTGACGGAGTAACGGACTACCGTGAAATGCGGGGAAGTTGGTATTGTCGTGGTAATAGTGAAATGTGAGTAAATGGTCCTACCGTGAAATGCAGGAAAGTTGGTAAATGTTTGACTTTGGTGTTTTTGAAGAAAGCACAAGTCATGGGGCATGTATGTGGTGTCATTTTTTCAACTTAGTGGTGGGTCCAGACTATTTATTTATTCATTTGGGTAGATTATTATTTGTTTTATTTGTATTTGTCTCATGGTATGTATTATTAAATTGAGTTTTGAATATAAAATTTTCATATTCTTTCTAGTTTAACATTAATCAAACTATTATTAATTTCAGTTTTGAATATAAAATTTTCTTTCGAATTAATATTTTTTTAAATGAAGTATTAAAATTGATTTATGCAAACAATTTTTTTAATGTTTTTATTGTTAATTTGTATTAGTTTTTATAATAATTTTATGAGAAATTTCAAGGAAAGAAGATGATCCTAACATAATGGCTTCACTTTTTTTACCAATATCTTATTACCTTCATTTATAAAGGGGGTTAAAATTGTGCAAATTAAAGTTAATATATTGGGGATGTGGGGATGTATTGAGGGGATACTGGATATTGGGGATTATGATAATAATAATAATCTAATTTTAAGGTCGCGGTCAAGACAACACCGAATTGATGTATGAGGCCCCCTTGTTTGTGGGACAAAGACCCCCTTCTGCAGTGATTGTGGGAAAAGTTATGTTTCTTACTACTTGGAACTGAACAAGGGTAAACTAGTCCTTGAATGGATGCTTCAGGTGGATAAACTATATTTATTATTGTTGGGTCTACTAGCACTAGATCTCGATCTCTAAATGTATCTGTTTTGGTAGCGGATAGGTCTAGGACTCTAGGAAATGATAGGGAATGTCCAAAAAGTTGGAACATTGCTTAAATTGCAAATTATCAGAACATGTACCAAAATCCAAAACATGGTAAAAATATCATAACAGGTAAAGATATGCAGAAAGTCGAAACTATGGGTGGGTTACTAGGTTAAATGATTAAACTTGCTCAACTAGGTTATCAAAGTAAATTTTTTGGTGAAATCAATAGACTATGCATTTTCACTAGGTGATTCAGGTACTTTATCTTGGATATTTATCCAAGTGGATATTGGTGGCCACCCACCTATTCCAACTGGCTCCTCGTGTCCATTTTTTATTCATCACGTCTTTTTGTACTATTTTATAATTGTGATTTCTACACTTATGGGGTTGTCTGAAGCCTCACACATTCTCCAGGTGGATATGGGTGGCCTCTCGCCTAATCCAACTAGATTGTTTTGTATGTTTTCATGTCAGCACATCTTGTTGTACTTCCAAGGCTGTTTTGGGGCCCTAAACGTTGTTTTTTTTACTCGCCACAGTCAAACTGTAGACAAATTCAAAGTTTGATGGCGAAATGTGTAGTTCTTTGAAAGACCTTTCCAATGGGCTATCACGCGCCTAAAACGGAGGTCGTATGAAAAAGTTATGACCCTAGGAAGTTGAGGTACCAAATTACACCAACTTACCCATAAGGCCCACATGACTTTTGGTGTTTCACCTTCTAGGGTTAGGTTTTTGGATGTCTATCTTTTTGGCATTCATGAGTAATATGAAAAGGGCCTCTGGAGCCTCATTGTAATCCATTATGCTCAAACGGATGCACGTAGCAGCCACATCTCTTCTTAGAGATAACTACCACCATTCGAGCAAGTTTCAGTTCTAAAGTTTTACAATTTCAGCCTATTTCATTATTTAATAGAAGATATTGTTCATTGGATATTTGTGTTATTCTTCTTATCTCTGTGTTTATTGTATTCAGTCTGTTAATCAGTTCATTCTGCTCCTAAATCCGGAATATTGGTATCAGAGCGGTCTGTTATTCATTTATTTTTCTTCGTGCATGTCCCCGAAAAGGTCTGGGTACAAGAAGTTGGGACTTGAACCAATCGAGACATTACCAGATTGGTCGCATCAAGCTCAACAACAACCTATGGGAGAAGAAAAGAAAGATGATGGAGCAGGAGATCCTATTAAAATGTTACTCTAGGAAGCCCTCACGCGACAAAAGGACCGAAATGATGGACAACTTCACGCAGATACTTCGACGGTTGCCCACGGGAGAAGCATCTTCATTAAGCGGCCATGCAACCCCCTTCAAGGTACAGGTAAATTTTTATATTCCATTATTTGAAGGACTGATAGATGTGGATGTTGTAGATAAATGGTTGAATCTGCTCGAAGGATATTTTTCGGTCCACAATTTTTTCGATAGGGAAAATATCACTTTTTCACTCCTCAAGGTCATTCCCCATGTTAAACACTGGTGGGATACTTACTCTGAGTAAAGGGTCGTGGAGGAATCTGCAATTTTTGTGGTGGCCCCTACGTGGGATTCCTTCCGGGATGCCATTAAAAAACAATACTACCATGTTGGAAGCTAAGAAGACCAGTACATTAGATGGACCACCATACGTGAAGAAAGGGACCAGACAGTACCAAAATTCACCAATATTTTCCATACCCTACGCACCAAATTGGGTATCAAAGATTCTCAGCGTCATCTAGTGCTCAAATACCATGGTTGTTTGCATAGATACATTCAAATAGAAATGGAGTTCCTGGACATCGCCTCATTGGGCATGACTTATAGATACACTATCAAGATTGAGCAGAAACAATGAGAGTTTAGATCTGCAAACCCCTCACAACCGAAGCAGGGAAAAGGAAACCCCAACCCACATAACAAGGGACCAAGTTGAGATGGCCACCCTTAGGACAATCCGTCCAAGCTGCAATGCAAGAAGGGAAACGAGAAGACGAAGAAGGACACAAGAAAATGGTGTGAGTACCATAAAAGTCCTTGGCACAACACTGACAAATGTCGCTCCAAGCAGTCCCTTGTGGTTGAGCTGAAGGCTTCCGAGTCAAAGGCCGATTCTGATTCCAAGTCAAATCCTAAAGGAAGGAAGTGGATTATCGATGTTGAACCCAGTGCCACGGTCGCTACCACCAAAGTCTGGCCAAGCGAACCAGAAGAACCAAAGGAAGGGGAATGCCTCTTTCACTCGCAGATGTGGGTCAAGGGGGCTCTGATTCATTTCATTATCAACAACGGTAGTCAGAAGAAACTACTTTAAACAGAGGTCATCAAGTAGTTGAACCTGCCAATGACACCGTACCCACATCCCTACACCATTGACTGGCTTCATCAAGGAAGAGATCTTCGTGTCAGCCAACATTGTCGTCTGCCCTACAGTATCAAGCCTTTCAAAGATGAGGTACTGTGTGATACTTCTCCCCTTGAAGTTTGTGATGTTCTTTTACGAAAACCATAGTTGTGGAAGCGTCATGTTGTGTATGAGTCTAAACCCCGTAGTGTTATTATTACTTTGGGTAGACAATTGTACAGGATCCCAGAGGTGGCACTGCCTACTATTATTTCTTTAATCTCTGCTAAGAAATGCAGTAAGGTCATTTCACAGACCGGGAAGTTCGTCTTCTTTGTGATCCATTCTCACAGTAAGTAGAAGGTTTCTGCCACATACCTAGCCTCTAAATAACACCTCTCTTTGTAGCATAAGCAAGTGGACAGGATCGTGGAAGAATACAGAGACATCTTTGTCTCACCTACAGGGGTACCGACACATTTCCAAGTCAAGCATCCAATTGATCTGACCCCTGACGCACCTCTACCTAATGGAACAGTCTATCGACACTCGCTGATGGAGAATGACAAAATCAGGCATCAAATCCAAGAGTTTCTTCAAAAGGGGCACATCAGACCCAACTCCTCCCCTTGCGGAAGCCCGATTATACTGGTGCAGAAGAAGGACGAGACTTGGTGACTCTGCATTGATTACAAAGCCTTAAAAAAAATCACAGTCAAGAACCACTACCCCATTCCCAGGATTGATGATCTTCTTGACCAACTCAAGGGGGCAAAGTTATTTAGCAAGATTGACCTAAAGTCTGGCCACCACTAGGTTCCCATCGAACCAACTGATATCTGGAAGACAACCTTCAAGTCTAAAGAAGGTCTCTACGAATGGCTAGTCATGCCCTTTGGATTAACAAATGCACCAGCCACTTTCATGAGGTTCATGGACAATGTATTCAGAACCTTCACCAACTCCTTTATGGTAGTATATTTGGATGATATCCTCATCTTTAGCAGAACGTGGGAGGAGCACATGCGGCATATTCACCATGTTTTGAGCACTCTGTGGCAGCACAAGCTTTATGCCAACCTGGAAAAATGTTATTTTGGCATGAACATGGTCCAATACCTGGGCTACATTGTTGATGAGCATGGGGTACATGTTGATCCAGCTAAGATCCAAGTCATTTGTGACTGGCCAGCCCCGACCACACTGACCGAGCTTCAGAGCTTCTTGGGACTAGCCAATTTTTACCGATGGTTCGTATTGGGATTATCCCATATTTCATGGGCCCTCAGCCAAGTGACCAAGGGCGGTGGTAGGGACAAGTTCGTGTGGGGGAAGGAGCAACAACGAGCATTCGAAGATCTGAAACATCATTTGTGCTCAGCTCCACTACTCTCATTGCCCAATCTGCAACAACCATTTGAGATTGAGATTGATGCATCTGACTATGTTGTGGGCGCAATTCTCACTCAGCATGGGCATTCAGTGGAATACCATAGTGAGACACTCTTCGATACTGTTAGAAAATACCCCACCTATGACAAGGAAATGTATTCCATTGTACAAGCCTGCCGTCAATGGAAACATTACATTCTGGGGAAAGAGACGATCATACACATTGATCACAAGCCTCTGCAGTTCATACAGACACAGGGGAAATTGCAGAATGACCGCCATAATAAGTGGTCCACCCACCTACAACAGTTCGATCTCAACATCAAGTATAAGAAATGTATCTCAAATTATGTCATTGACTACCTTAGTCAGCCTCATGTGGCTACACTCACTACTATGCTCCATTCCCATGGACATGAAACATCGGAGTGGCCCCAACCTTACCAGCAAGATCCAGACTTCGCCACCACATATCAACTCTTGGGTACATGTGCCACTGTCATTGATTTTCACATCTAGGACGAACTCTTATGCCATCTGAGCCATCTATGTGTTCCTACAAGCAAGCGTGCAAAGCTGATTTGGGAAGCCCACTATAGTCGGGTGGCAAGACATTTTGGTATAGAGAAAACTGTGGTCATTCTTCATAAACAATTTCATTGGCCAAAACTTCAACAGGAAGTCAACAAGTATATCAGATCTTGCATTGCTTGTGCCATTTCCAAGCCAACCATCAAGAAGCAAGGCTTATACACCCCTCTTCCTATTCCTGAGAAGCAGTGGGAATCCATCTCCATGGATTACATGTCTAGGTTGTCATCCACCAAGCACGAAAATGAATGCATGTTTGTGGTCGTTGATCGATTTTCAAAGATGGCCATCCTCACAGCCTGTACGAAGAATGTCACAGCAGCATATACTGCCAATATCTTCTTCGAATGAGTTTGGGTTCACTTTGGGATACCACATACAATCATCTCTGACCGAGACAATAGGTTCTTCAACACTTTTTGGTCAAGTTTTTGATCTCTATTGGACACCAAGCTCACAAAATCCACTTCTTTCCACCCCCAAACCGATGGCCAAACCGAGGTCGTCAATCAGATGATTGTGCACATCCTGCGCATGTACAATTCTAAGCATCCCCGTACATGGGACGAGAGTCTCCCATATGTCCAACACAATTACAAAAGGGCTCTCCATAGTTCCACCGGCCATAGCCCATTTCAGGTGGGTCTGGGATTCCAACCCTTGGGACCCATTGGTGTTGCACTTCCTCTTGCCACTACACAGACAACCTCTTCCCATGATCAGTCTGTGATCGACAAAGCCACCAGATTCATTGAGAAGATTCAACACATCAGCCAACAGGTCTAGGAGATTTTGTAGAAATCCAATGCTAAGTACAAGCAACGCCATGATAAACACAAGGTACCACACCAGTTTCAGGTTGGCAACAAAGTCTGGTTACATTTGCAGAAGGAGCATCTCATCGGGCCCCATCGGAAGCTTCACCCACTTCATTATGGGCCTTACACTATCACCAAGGCTATGGGTAGCAATGATTTTGAGCTCAACACTCCACCCTTCCTTGGTTTGCATCCAATATTCAATGTGGACCTCCTTCGGCCATATTTTTCACCATTATTGGACACGTCTGAGATCGTCGAACAACTGATACCAACATAGCTCAACCATGACTGCATGGAACAAGCATCCACCGATAAGATATTGGACACACAGGTCAAGGGCACTCGCCAGCAGCGGATCCAGCTTTATCGGGTTGTCAAGGCAGGGCAACTCCTACACCAAGGCAAGTGGCTCACCCTGGGCCAAATCCAACAGAAATTTCCTCACCTAATGGGGGAACTCAACGCAATGGAGACCATTGCTTCCTAAGGGGGGGGGGAATGATCCATGTGGAGATTGGTGGCCACCCACCTATTCCAATTGGCTCCTCGTGTCCATTTTTTATTCAGCACGCCTTTCTATACTGTTTTATAATTGTGAGTTCTACACTTCTAGGGTTGTCTGAAGCCTCACACATTCTCCAGGTGGATATGGGTGGCCTCTCACCTAATCCAACTTGCTTATTTTGTATGTTTTCATGTCATCACATCTTGTTGCACTTCCAGGGTTGTATTCAGTCTGTTAATCAGTTCATTCCGCTCCTAAATCTGGATCAGATATGTAACTTCTACCATCAACCATGATTTCAAAAGTATGCAATTATATAACAGACAACAAGCAATAGAAAGGATAGTACCTTGTGAAATTGTAATTGCCAAGCTTGTGCATTGTAGATAAATTGTCAAAAAAGAAAATCCTATCAAGTAGTCACAGGTTGGAATTTGTAATGTTTATAGTAAAAAAATATTTTTCTCTAATCCTCCTTGAGTTACACTATGTGTGTTTCCATGGTTTTCATTAAAAAAATTATCAAAATAAGGAAAATATGATAGAATAAAAACTTCCTTACCAGTTGTTGTTGCCAATTTATGTTAATATCTTCATTTTTCTACATATTAAGGATTATGACACCCAATGTATCATGCTTGGAAAACATGTTTATGCAATATACATACTTCTTTATGTTTTATATGAAGTTATGTACATGTAGGTTGGGGACATCTATAACTTACCAAGCCCCATGTGAGAAATTGAATGGGCCCCTTCCTTTTTATGACCCCTGAATTGATCAACCATGGGATGAATACCAAACTTGAGGTAAATTACACAATAAAGCATAGTGTTTCAATCACTAGGAAAGTCTTAACAACTACCTAGTATATGCACAAAGCATTGGTTGTGTTTTAGGTATTAATTTGTTCTCTATGGATTATAACCACATTACACACAAGTCGAATACAACAATAAATGGATGCTTGACTCATAAAAGTGATATGTATACCAATCAACATTATCTATTTTATGATCTTTGGGAAGAAGAGAGGCCAGAGGGTTCCAAGCTTAAGAGGTAAACACATTGTGACAACAAGAGGATCAAGGGGTATTGGCCTTGCTACATTGGCATGCACTTTCTTTCTTTCCCATCGACTGACAAGCATGGTAATCTTACCTTACTACACTATTGGCTAGAGATGCATTCGTTCCACCATGTCTTTTTTCAGTGTAAGTGGCAGTTCAAATTGGGGAATGTCTTATTACTTATTTTGGTACTCGCTCATCAAGCTAATGCAAATTCCAAGACTTGGTCCTAAAAACAATACAAGTGTACAATGGATGGTGCAGGTGTACAAGCTTATATTTTTTTATCATTCTTGATGCTATTCCAAATTCCAAAGCTTGGTCCTAAAAAGTTACAAGTGTATAATGGATGATGTTTTGAATGACATGTACTAAGTATTCATAAAATAGAGATTGTTGTTGAGACACTAACATGAACTCTTTTCACATTGTAGATGATATCTTTTTCCTTCTACCATTTTTTTATAAATTTATTATTAGAACTTAAAGACTTTTATAAAGTGTATGAACTCTTTAAAAGTTGGAGGAGGAGGATGGAGGGTGGTTTTTTGAATTTGCTTTTTGGCGGGATACCCGATTTAGCAGTTTTGCTCTTGTTATGTTGTCTTTCATGGTGGATTTCTGATTTTAGCAACTGGTTATCTCGGTTTTTGGCGTTCTACTAGGCATGTTCTTGTGGGGAGTCTTGAGTGGAATCTGCTAGTTTTGAAGGCCAGTCCTCGGGTCTCGATTTTTGTCGTTTTTCATAGCCTGCTCACTTGGGGGAACCTTGAGTTATTTCCTCTATCTCTGGCAGTAAGTCTCTTTGTGTCTGGCTTCTTTTTGAAGGTACCCTCATGGTATAATCTCCGAGGGGTCCACGGATAGTTCTTTATTTCGTCTGTCTTCATACTTAATGTGATAAGTTGGCTTCTTTATAAGCCATCATTTCCTCAGTTCACGGGAATACGTGGAGGTAGGGGCCCACGATTCGTGATTGGACTGTAGATTCATAGTTGGCAGAGAACTGATAAGGTGGCAATCTCTTAGGATGGAGTTTGAGGACAATGGTTTTCTAGGTGCATCATACAAGGAGGACTGGGACCAGGACGGTCTTTTCAAGACTGTAGATGAGATATGTGGTATTAAGGCTGGTTAGAGGCATTCAATTAACCATTTAACTCCCTTGGAACAGATGCTTCCAGAGACATATTCACCAAGTATACCTAGTAAAACATACACTGGCAGTGTTGTTTTTAACAAAACACCTTTCGGTTATGAAGGAGGTCTGTCTGTGGTTTCTAATCAGGCACTTGGTGGTGAGGAATTTGTTACAGGTACCAAGATTGGAAGCGCCACAAATCTGGTAAACACAAGGATTGCTAAGGGTCCATCTTCGGCCTACACTCTAAGAGGACCAATGATTTTAAAGGATTCTAGAACAAGGAAGGAGGCAAAAGCCTGGAAGCCAAAGAAAACGCGACGTCGTCTGGTCATTGGTATGGATGTCAGGCTTGAGGAGACGTGTCAACTTTCATTGTGCGCCCTAGTAGAAAATTTTTCTTCTAAACATAAGTGTAATATTACCTTCATAGACTAGATGAAGGAGGTATGGCAACCTCGGCTGGGATATATTCCAACCTTTATGACTCTACCAAGCGGATGGTTTAGTCTGCTCTTTAAAACTCCTGAGGATGCTGAGATCATTTTAACTTTTTTTTGGGATTATAAGGGCGACATCTTAATGCTGAAAAGATGAAGGACAGGGTTTGACCCATCAACTGAGTATTTCAGTTTCATGCACGTTTGGGTGTTGTTGCCAGGGTTTCCCTTAAATCTCTAGAATATACCAACGCTAACGGATATCGGTAATCTACTTGGTCGCTTCCTAAAAGTTGATGAAGTTGGTCCACTTTCAACAGACAAACGTCTAGTGCGATTTTCAGTTGAATTGGACATGCATGCTGGATTGATGGATTCCATTGAACTGGAGTGGAGAGGCCATGTTTCGGTTCAAAGTCTGGATTATCTCAGTTTTCCATTTAGATGTACCTCTTGCAGGTGAACGAGACATTTGAGGAAGGATTGTCATATTGATCTTGGCCTCTCCGAGGAGGAATTTGATCAGTATCCTAGTTCAAAGGACTTGAATTATATCGAGGAAAGCTCGAAGGAACAGGGTTCATTGGGAGGTGGTGAAACAATGGGTATGGATGAGCCTCAGGTCGGCGCTACAAATACCCTCATTGGTAAGATTAAAATTTATTGTCCATCTCTTTTCTTTAATCTAACTTTATGGGAAAGGGATTTCTTGGAAAATTATGTATTATTACATACAGTCTCGTCGGTTGTTAATAAGAAGGGGATGGAATCAAATGATTTGGGTGTGGCCTTAGGAATTCCTAATCAGACTTTGCCTCTTCCTACTAGTGTTTCTACTGTTTCCGAGACTTCAGATCCTATGGTTCCATCACCTATGGATTTGATTTCTCAGGCTATCCCTTCTCCTTCATTGCCCATTTCAGATCTGTCTTTGGATGAGTCTTTAGTTCCTTATGTGGCTGAGTCTTTAGTTCCTACTCTACGGAAGAATACCGGGCTGGTTCCTCTTCAAACTTTTTGGGGATTGACCGCTTATCTTAACTTGAGTTGTAACTCCAGTGGTGATTTGATTTCTGACAGACTGGATCTTGGTAGAAAGTTGGCCTGGTCGAGGGGTCTAGCTTCTGAAGTATCTCCTATTAAAACTAGGAGTGCTCGGAAGAAACCAGAGCTTGGCTCTTCTTCTTTATATAAACCTACTACATCAACTTTGGACTTGGGGGTGCTTAGAGGCATGAAATCCCTGGCCAGGGCTAAGTCATGAACCTCCTCACCCTAAATATCAGAGGGGTGGCCCCCCCCCTAAAACTTCCCTCCATGAAAAGGTTATTATCTACCACAAATCCAGACATTATCTTTCTTCAGGAGACTCTTGTTGATGAAGGCAAAACTAGAAAGTTTATACTTTCTTTGTGTCCCACCTGGATGTACAATGTTGTGAGCTCTGTGGGGAATTTGGGAGGTCTTTTGGCAGCGTGGAATACCAATATAGTGGACCTTCAACCATACTTATGTGATGGTGGCATTTTATTTACAGGTTTTTACATCCATGGAAAAAGAAGGATTAGCTTGATAAATATTTATGGCCCGTGTTCAGGCTGCAGATTGTTCTGGGAAAACTAGGAAGCGAAGGGACTTCTTGATCTGAGTAATCCTATCATACCGGGAGATTTTATTTTTTCTACTGGTCTTGATGAAGTATGGGGAGTATCGGCCTTGATAGATTCTCAGGCGGCCTTCTTTTTAGATATGTTTCTGAGACATCATTTGATTGATGTTAAGCTTGCTGAGGTGGTACCAACTTGGTGAAACTACAGATTCGTGGCGGATGGTATTCAAAAACGGTTAGACAGGGTTTACGTTTCTACAGAGCTTCTAAATGAATCGGCTTTTTTTAGATCTTGGGTCGATCATCCTTACATTTTTGACCATGCACCAGTCTTTTTTCAGTTGGATTATGGTATCAAGTTCACATACTATCCATTCAAGTTTAATGCGGCTCTGTTAAAAGATAATAGTTTTGGTGATCTGGTAAGAGAAGTGTGGAATGCACACCAGGACTTTACAGGAGCTGGGGCACAATCTAGATTAATTGGGAAGTTAAGTATTCTAAAAGATAGGGTGATAAAGTGGACAACAGTTAAAAATAAAAGAGAACAACAGACTTTTAATCAGATAGAAAATGAAATTGTTACTCTTATCAAAGAGAGTCTGGATTTTCCAACAGCGACTGAGCCTCTTAATCGCTTGAAAGTACTTGAGAATGAAAGGAACAAGATGTTAATGGCTGAGGAGGATTTATGGCGCCAAAAGAGCAGGGCTATTTGGATCCGATTGGGTGACAAGAATACAAATTTTTTCACGTGTTTGCGAGCTTTAGGAGAAATAAAAAACACCTATGGGAAGTCAAGGATGATTATGATCATGTGCATACAGGGCAGGAGGCTATTAAGGCAGAAGACATGAGACATTTCATCTCATTTTATAAAGATTCCCACAATTCGATTGTGGATCAGATTGAATCGGTTCGTTTATACCCTAAGCTAACTACAGAGGAGGAGGTACACATACTTGAAAAGCCGATCACAAAAGATGAGATTCTTGTGGTCCTGAGGGGTTTTACCAAGGACAAGAGTCCTGGTCCTGACAGGTGGATAGTGGATTTCTTTTTGCATTTTTTTGACTTGGTTGTTGATGATCTTTTAGAGGTTGTCGAAGAATCGTGCTTATCTGGTATGGTAAATAGATCTTTAAATTTGACTTTCATTGATTTAATCCCAAAGGTTAACGGTCCGACATCTTTTGGTGACTTTAGGTCGATCACCTTATGTAATTTCGTTTATAAGATTATTACTAAGATTCTAGCCAAGCAGATCAGACCTATTATGTCTCGTACTCTTTCAGAAGAATAGTTCAGGTTTTTAAAAGGCAGGCAAATCATTGATGCTATAGGTACATCGCAGGAGTGTATTCACATCATAAAGGAGAAAAAGTTGCAAGCTCTAATCCTCAAGATTGACTTGAAGAAATCATATGATTGTATAAGTTGGGACTACATTACACTTGTTCTTCTTCAATGTGGCTTTGGTCTTCCAACGACCAGGTGGATTATGGGGTGTATTTCTTCAGCCACCTATGTTGTCCTTATTAATGGCAAGCCTACTTATTTTTTCGATGGGGGAAGAGGTATCAGACAGGGGTGCCCACTGTTGTTGGGTGTTATATTCTTTGCACGAGTAGCATTGTCTAAGCGCATGTGTCGGGCATGCAGGGGTCCGGGGGAAGCGCCCCCGGAAAAAAAAAACTTTCTGCCTTGGGAAACATGACACCTACCTCAGGAAACATGTCATGTATTTAGGTGGTTTTTTAGGCACATGGTTTTTGCCGATGGTTTTCTATTTCCGTTTAAGGAATTAGGATTTTTCACTAATCCAGGTCATTGGGTTAGGGTTTTGGATGTCGTTGGCTCCTATATGTATATTGTATTGTAAACAATGTAACACAATGAATGAATATAATATATGTTGGTTTTCCCGGTTTGGGTTTCTAGGGGAAAAA
>SNQJ01S0201561.1:0-14140 GCA_010110895.2 Picea sitchensis | reverse complement strand
TGAAATGAAGTTTCAGTGAATGTGTTGAATTGTTTCCCTGATGGGATTGGCCCACAAAGGTTGTTAGATGAAACATTGAGAGACGCCAACCAAGACAATTGAGAGAGCTCTTGAGGAATACATCCACTCAAATTATTTTTGGCGAAGTCCAACTGCTCCAAAGTAGATATGTTAGCAAGAGACACATGTATTTGTCCATCCAATTCATTTCTAGATAAATTCAGCAGTCGCAAACTAGTTAGAGTACCCATGCTTGGAGGGATTTCTCCCATAAGATCATTGCTCGACAAATCAAGTATTGTATTTGTCAACAACACATATGGCAAATCATACACACTTCCTTTCATGTCAATCCTTAGTTCATAATAAAGTGTAGTAACATCACCTATATTAGTAAAAGACTCGTTGACTTTAAATCCTTTAAGGCCCTCAAGATTAGATGGTATTCTCCCACTGAATTTATTGTTGGATAAATCCAACACTTGCAAGCTGGTGAGATTTGTTATCCATTGAGGAATATCACCATGAAGATTGTTATATGCCATACTTAAGACTCTCAAGTCAGAAAAATTTGTAACGTGCATAGGAAGTTCCCCTATCAATCTATTTTCCCTCAAATCCAATAGTTGAAGCCGAGTGCAATTAACCAAAAATGATGGAAAAATACTATTAAAATGATTAGAGTGAGCAACAAAGTGCATTAAACAAAGTGGAAAGCCTATATCCAAAGATTCACTAAATAAGTTATTGGACACATCCAATGATTCTAGAGAATCCAAACCACTAACACCAACTATACCATCAGAAATATTATTATTATTCAAATATAAACTAGTGAGATTCTTCAATTTACCTATACTATGTGGGATTTGTCCAGTTATGCTATTATTACTTAAATCTAAATAAATAAGATTCTTTAATTGACCTATGGTATGTGGGATTTGTCCGGTTAAATTGTTTGAATTCAAGAAAATGTACTCAAGGGATTGAAGCTTTCCTATGGATTCAGGTATGCTACCGCTGAGCATATTTGCCCGAAGATCTAGGTCTGTCAATTGATTCAAATTGAAAATGGCTTCCGGTATCTTCCCACTGAGCATGTTTCCACTAAGATAAAGTCCTGTCAATTGACTCAAATTGTAAATGGCTTCCGGTATCCTTCCAGTGAGCATATTTTCACTAAGACTTAGCAATGTCAATTTACTCAAATTGGCAATAGCTTCAACTGGAATAGAACCCGAGAGCAGATTATTGCGCAGGACAAGATATGTGAGCGCTTTAAGCCGCCCAATCTCTGGAGGAATAGAACCCGAGAGCAGAGTATTGATCAGGATAAGATCTGTGAGCGCTTTAAGCCGCCCAATCTCTGGAGGAATTCTGCCTGTCAAATTAGTATCAGAAATATCCAAAAGCTGCAATAAGGAGAGGTTGCCTAGACACGGTGAAAGGATGCCTTCCAAACCTGAATATCGAAGGTCTATGCCAACCACTCTACTCGTATTGTCTTCACTGCACCAAATAAAGTCCCAGTGTTTATTGTCTTCACTGCATACATTTTCCGCGTTCTTAGCATTCCAACTGGACAAGATTCCATACGGATCTTTTATGGCTTTTTTGAAGCACAAAAGAGCATCTACGTCCCTTTTATCGTAATTAACAGTTGCAGCTGCTGATACTGCGGATGCTATTACAAAGCACAGAAGCAGAGTAATGCCCTTCTCCATCATTTCTCTTTGTCCAAACTCAACTGACTACTGCCGTTCCTTCTCTATGTATATATAGAAATAAAATACATCCAGATTTTATGTAAAGGATAACAGAGAAAATACGTCCAGAGAAAACATAGAAAAGCAATAACAGAGAAAATACGTGCAGATTTCATGTAAAGTCTTGTGTTGTGTGGGGCAATAGATGGTTTGACGGGAAATAAAGTTGTCAAGTTGGGTGTGATTGTCATGTCTTGTTGAAGGCAAAATTGTTGAAGGCAGAATAATGAAGGAAAATTGTAAGGAATAGCTGGCTTGACGAGACATAAATTGCAAGGAATAGGTGGCTTGACGGGACATAAAAGAAAGTCGATGGTTGTGGGTAGGTGTGACGGAGTCACGGACTACCGTTAAATGCGGGGCATTCGGTATTGTGGAGGTCGATGGTTGGTATTGTGGAGGTCGAGGTTGACGGTGGAGTCGTGGTATGGGGGAAGTTGGTATTGTCGTGGTAATAGTGAAATGCGAGTAAATGGTCCTACCGTGAAATGCGGGAAAGTTGATATTGTCGTGGTAATTGTCAAATGCGAGTAAATGGTCCTACCGTGAAATGCGGGAAAGTTGGAATTGTCGTGGTAACCGTGAAATGCGGGAAAGTTGGTAAATGTTTGACTTTGGTGTTTTTGAAGAAAGCACAAGTCATGGGGTATGTATGTGGTGTCATTTTTTCAACTTAGTGGTGGGTCCAGATTATTTATTTATTCATTTGGGTAAATTATTATTTGTTTTATTTGTATTTGTCTCATGGTATGTATTATTAAATTGAGTTTTGAATATATAAAATTTTCATATTCTTTCTAGTTTAACATTAATCAAACTATTATTAATTTCAGTTTTGAATATAAAATTTTCTTTCGAATTAATATTTTTTTAAATGAAGTATTAAAATTGATTTATGCAAACAATTTTTGTAATGTTTTTATTCTTAATTTGTATTAGTTTTCATAATAATTTTATGAGAAATTTCAAGGGAAGAAGATGATCCTAACATAATGACTTCACTTTTTTTACCAATATCTTATCACCTTCAATTATAAAGGGGGTTAAAATTGTGCAAATTAAAGTTAATATATTGGGGGATGTATTGAGGGGATACTGGAGGGATTATGATAATAATAATAATCTAATTTTAAGGTCACGGCCAAGCCAACACCAAATTGATGTATGAGACCCCCTTGTTTGTGGGACAAAGACCCCCTTCTGCAGTGATTGTGGCAAAAGTTATGTTTCTTACTACTTGGAACTGAACAAGGGTAAACTAGTCCTTGAATGGATACTTCAGGTGGATAAACTATTTTTATTATTGTTGGGTCTACTGGCACTAGATCTCGATCTCTAAATGTATTTGTGTTGGTAGCGGATAGGTCTAGGACTCTAGGAAATGATAGGGAATGTCCAAAAAGTTGGAACATTGCTTAAATTGCAAATTATCAGAACATGTACCAAAATCCAAAACATGGTAAAAATATCATAACAGGTAAAGATATGCAGAAAGTCGAAACTACAGGTGGGTTACTAGGTTAAATGATTAAACTTGCTCAACTAGGTTATCAAATCAAATTTTTTGGTGAAATCAATGGACTATGCATTTTCACTAGGTGATTCAGGTACTTTATCTTGGATATTGATCCAGGTGGATATTGGTGGCCACCCACCTATTCCAACTGGCTCCTCGTGTCCATTTTTTATTCAACACGTCTTTTTGTATTGTTTTATAATTGTGATTTCTACACTTATGGCGCTGTCTGAAGCCTCACACATTCTCCAGGTGGATACGGGTGGCCTCTCACCTAATCCAACTGGATTATTTTGTATGTTTTCAAGTCAACACATCTTGTTGTACTTCCAAGGCTGTTTTGGGGCCCTAAACATTGTTTTTTTTACTCGCCACAGTCAAACTGTAGACAGACTCAGAGTTTGATGGTGAAATGTGTAGTTCTCTGAAAGACCTTTCCAACGGGCTATCACGCGCCTAAAACGAAGGTCGTGTGAAAAATTTATGACCCTAGGAAGTTGAGGTACCAAATTACACCAACTTACCCATAGGGCCCACATGAATTTTGGTGTTTCACCTTCTAGGGTTAGGTTTTTGGATGTCTAGGTTTTTGGCATTCCTTGAGTAATATGAAAATGGGCCTCTGGAGTCTCATTGTAATCCATTATGCTCAAGCGGATGTGGCGTAGCAGCCACATCTCTTCAGAGATAACTACCACCATTCAAGCAAGAAGTTTTGATTCACGAAGTTTTACAATTTCAACCTATTTCATTATTTAATAGAAGATATTGTTCATTGGATATTTGTGTTCTTCCCTATCCTACCATTGTTTGTGTATTGATTACGTTAAAATTAGTTGGCTCCTAAGTCGTCGGTGGTATCCAGTGGTATGTTATTCATTTATTTTTCTTCATGCATGTCCCTGACAAGATGTAGGTACAAGAATTTGGGACTTGAACCAATAGAGCATTACAGTTAATTGCATCGAGCTGGCGGCTTGACAACCCATGGGAGAAGAAAGAAAGATGATAGAAGCGAGGAGATCCCTATTAAGAATGTTGGGAAACCCTCGCGACAAAGGAGCGAAATGATGGACAACTTGGCCTTGAGATCCTTCAACGGTTGCCGGAAACATCTTCATCAGCGGCCATGCAACCCCCAGCCTAAGGTACAAGTAAATTTTGATATTCCATTGTTGAAGGTACGATACCCCCTTCAAGGTACAAGTAAATTTTGATATTCCATTATTTGAAGGACTGATAGATGTGGATGTTGTAGATAAATGGTTGAATCTGCTCGAAGGATATTTTTCGATCCACAATTTTTTCGATAGGGAAAATATCACTTTGTCACTCCTCAAGGTCGTTCCCCATGTTAAAGACTGGTGGGATACTTACTTTGAGCAAAGGGTCGTGGAGGAATCTGCAATTTTTGTGGTGGCCCCTACGTGGGATTCCTTCCGTGATGCCATTAAAGAACAATACTACCATGTTGGAAGCTACGAGGACTAGTACATCAGATGGACCACCATACGTCAAGAAAGGGACCAGACAGTACCAAAATTCACCAATATTTTCCATACCCTACACACCAAATTGCGTATCAAATATTCTGAGCGTCATCTGGTGCTCAAATACCGCGGTTGTTTGCATAGATACATTCAAATAGAAATGGAGTTCCTGGACATTGCCTCATTGGGCACGACTTATAGATATACTATCAAGATTGAGCAGAAACGATGAGAGTTTGGATTTGCAAACCCCTCACAACCGAAGCAGGGAAAAGGAAACCCCAAACCACATAACAAGGGACCAAGTCGAGATGGCCACCCTTAGGACAATCCGTCCAAGCCGCAACACAAGAAGGGAAACGAGAAGACGAAGAAGGACACAGGAAAATGGTGTGAGTACCATAAAAGTCCTTGGCACAACACTGATGAATGTTGCTCCAAGCAGTCCCTCGTGGTTGAGCTGAAGGCTTCCGAGTCAGAGGCCGATTCTGATTCCAAGTCAAATCTTGAAGGAGGGAAGTGGATTATCGATGTTGAACCCAGTGCCACGGTCGCTACCACTAAAGTCTGGCCAAGCGAACCAGAAGAACCAGAGGAAGGGGAATGCCTCTTTCACTCACAGATGTGGGTTAAGGGGGCTCTGATTCATTTCATTATCGACAATGGTAGTCAGAAGAAACTGATTTCAACAAAGGTCATCAAGTAGTTGAACTTGCCAACGACACCGCACCCTCAGCCCTACACCATCGATTGGCTTCGTCAAGGAAGAGATCTTCGTGTCAACCAACAATTTCGTCTGCCCTACAGTGTCAAGCCTTTCAAAGATGAGGTACTATGTGATATTGCTCCCCTTGAATTTTGTGATGTTCTTTTAGGAAAACCATATTTGTGGAAGCGTCATGTTGTGTATGAGTCTAAACCCCGCAGTGTTATTATTACTTTCGGTAGACAATTGTATAGGATCCCAGAGGTGGCACTGCCTACTGCTATTTCTTTAATCTCTGCTAAGCAATGCAGTAAGGTCATTTCACAGAATGGGAAGTTCGTCTTCTTTGTGATCCGTGCTCACAGTAAGTAGAAGGTCGCTGCCACATCCCTGGCCTCTAAACAATGCCTCTGTTTGTAGCATAAGCAAGTGGACTGGATCATGGAAGAATACAAAGACATCTTCGTCTCACCTACATGGATACTGACACATTGCCAAGTCAAGCATCCAATTGATCTGACCCCCAGCGCACCTCTACCTAATGGACCGGTCTATCGACGCTCACTGATGGAGAATGACGAAATTAGGCGTCAGATCTAAGAGCTTCTTCAAAAGGGGCACATCAGACCCAACTCCTCCCCTTGCGGAAGCCCGATTGTACAGGTGCAGAAGAAGGAAAAGACTTGGTGACTCTGCATTGATTACAAAGCCTTAAAAAAAATCACAGTCAAGAACCACTACCCCATTCCCAGGATTGATGATCTTCTTGACCAACTCAAGGGGGAAAAGTTCTTCAGCAAGATTGACCTAAAGTCTGGCCACCACCAGGTTCCCATCGAACCAACTGATGTCTGGAAGACAACCTTCAAGTCTAAAGAAGGTCTCTACGAATGGTTAGTCATGCCCTTTGAATTAACAAATGCACCAGCCACTTTCATGAGGTTCATGGATGATGTATTTAGACCCTTCACCAACTCCTTTGTGGTAGCATATTTGGATGACATCCTCATGTTTAGCAGAACGTGGGAGGAGCACATGCGGCATATTCACCATGTTTTGAGCACTTTGCGGTAGCACAAGCTTTATGCCAACTTGAAAAAAATGTTATTTTGGCATGAACATGGTCCAATACTTGGGCTACATTGTTGATGAGCATGGGGTACATGTTGATCCAGCTAAGATCCAAGTCATTTGTGACTGGCCAGCCCCGACCACACTGACCGAGCTTCGAAGCTTCTTGGGACTAGCCAATTTTTACTAACGGTTCATATTGGGATTATCCCATATTTCATGGGCCCTCAGCCAAGTGACCAAGGGCGATGGTAGGGCCAATTTCGTGTGGGGGAAGGAGCAACAATGAACATTCGAAGATCTGAAACATCATTTGTGCTCATCTCTAGTACTCTCCTTGCCCGATCTGCAACAACCATTCGAGATTGAGATTGATGCATCTAACTATGTTGTGGATGCAATTCTCACTCAGCATGGGCATCCGGTGGAATACCATAGTGAGACACCCTCCAATACTGTCCGAAAATACCCCACCTATGACAAGGAAATGTATTTCATTGTAAAAGCCTGCTTTCAATGGAAACATTACATTCTGGGGAAAGAGATGATCATACACATTGATCACAAGCCTCTGCAGTTCATATAGACACAGGGGAAATTGCAGAATGACCGCCATAATAAGTGGTCCACCTACCTACAACAGTTCCATATCAACATCAAGTATAAGAAATGTATCTCAAATTATGCCATTGACTGCCTCAGTTGGCCTCATGTGGATGCACTCACCACTGTGCTCCATTACTGTGCACATGAAACATCGAAGTGGCTCCAACTTTACCAGCAAGATCTGGACTTCGCCACCACATATCAACTCTTGGGTACATGCGCCACTATCATTGATTTTCACATTCAGGACAGACTCTTATGCCATCTGGGCCATCTATGTGTTCCTACAAGCAAGCGTGCAAAGATGATTTGGGAAGCCCACTATAGTCGGGTGGCAAGACATTTTGGCATAGAGAAAACTGTGGTCATTCTTCATAAACATTTTTATTGGCCAAAACTTCGACAGGAAGTCAACAAGTATATCAGATCTTGCACTGCTTGCACCATTTCCAGGCCAACCATCAAGAAGCAAGGCTTATACACCCCTCTTCCTATTCCCGAGAAGTCATGGGAATCCATCTCCATGGATTACATGTCTAGCTTGTTGTCCACCAAGCACAAAAATGAATGCGTGTTTATGGTCGTTGATCGATTTTCAAAGATGGCCATCCTCACAGCCTGTAAGAAGAATTTCACAGCGGCATATACTACCAATATCTTCTTCGAACGAGTTTGGGTTCACTTTGGGATACCACAAACCATCATCTCTGACCGAGACAACAGGTTCCTCAACACTTTTTGGTCGAGTCTTTGATCTCTATTGGACACCAAGCTCACAAAATCCACTTCTTTCCACCCCCAAACCGAGGTCGTCAATCAAATGATTGTGCACATCCTGCGCATGTACAATTCTAAGCATCCCCGTACATGGGACGAGAGTCTCCCATATGTCCAACACAATTACAATAGGGCTCTCCATAGTTCCACCGGCCATAACCCATTTCAGGTGGGTCTGGGATTCCAACCCTTGGACCCATTGGTGTCGCACTTCCTCTTGCCACCACACAGACAACATCTTCCCATGATCAGTTTGTGATCGACAAAGCCACCAGATTCATTGAGAAGATTCAACACATCTGCCAACAGGTCCAAGAGATTTTGCAGAAATCCAATGCTAAGTACAAGCAACGCCATGATAAACACAGGGTACCACACCAGTTTCAGGTTGGCGACAAAGTCTGGTTACATTTGCAGAAGGAGTGTCTCACCGGGACCCATCAGAAGCTTCACCCACTTTGTTATGGGCCTTACTCTATCGCCAAGGCTATGGGTAACAACGCTTTTGAGCTCAACACTCCACCCTTCCTTGGTTTGCATCCAGTATCCAATGTGGACCTCCTTCGGCCATATTTTTCACTATTATTGGACACCTCTGACATCGTCGAACAACTGACACCAAAATAGCTCAATCATGATTGCATGGAACAAGCATCCATCGATCAAATATTGGACACACAGGTCAACTCGCATAAGAGTTCGATCAAGTTTGGAAAGGGTGATAAACTCTCTCCTAGGTTCGTGGGACCCTTCGATATTGTGGAAAGGAAGGGGCCAGTGGCCTATCGACTAGCCTTGCCTAACTCTTTGAGGTGTATGAACGATGTTTTTCACGTATCTGTTTTGATACATTATGTTAGTGATCCTACACATGTTATTGACATGAGTTCCTTGTAGGTATCAGACGAGGGTGCGCTCACGGCGAAGCCAATCCACATCCTAGACCATCGCATTCGACAACTATGACATCGAAAAATAGATCAGGTCAAGTGATCAGGTTCATTATACAATTGGTTGTTTTGATTTTTATTATGAGATATTGTGGATTTGATGATATGTTATTTTTGTTGTATTTACATCGACAGGTGATATTGACTGGGTTATCCTGAGTGTGCAGGACTATGGACGCGAGAGGATGTCGATGGAATCAATGGATCTCCTTGGACTCCGGATCGAATCAGGGAGTGGACTGTTGTGGTTTGACTGTTTCGATATTTTAGATGTGACGTATGACCATATATTATGATATTGATTGTTATAGCTGACATGTTTCGTTGATGAATGCAGGCTAATGATAGCTTTCCAACCAGACTCACATTTGGAGTAAAGGGGTCATGCACGACAACAAGAGACATTGAGGGAGAGGTGTGGCAGGAACCCTGCCACAACTGACTAGCACTCTCGTCGTGGCTTGAATTGTAGGTTAATGATTACCTAGTTCGAGAGATCCATGATGTCGTGATGGAAGACTGTGACAGTCGCTCACGATGATTCTAAGGGGCGCGCAATAAAGCAGGGTCCTTATTCCTTAGAGGCCCTTAGTCTCCCACAAGATCACTTGACAGAGTATTGACTCTAGGGGTTTGATGTCTACCAAATTCAGTCAAGAGGCAAGTGGCACCCTTGGATCATATAGTGTGTCTTGAAGGGCACGTCATGCAAATAAAAAAAAAAGAGGTGAGTGGAACCCTTGGAGCACGTAGTGTGTTCTGAAGGGAACGTCATGATTTTAACTGTGGTAAGTTAATAAACCTAGTGCCTAGAAAACTATGCCTCCTTAGGACCTGGTCGGCCTTAAAATAGATGATGGTAGAGTAAAGTTGAATAAATAAATGTTCCCTTAAAAAAATGTCGCCCATCCTAGGTCTAAGTAGAACATGTGAACAAAGAAAAACTAAATAGACATATAACAAGAAGGGGGTTAAGAAATTCAAACTTTAATGATTAAACTAAAAATTATAATGGAGGATTAAATTTATTAAAAGGGTAAATGGTTGTTTTTGTTTAAACTTGCTAATTCTGAATTTAGTTAAAAAGATAAAGGGGGAAACTTAAAGAAAAAGGGGAATGTCTAACTTAGTAGGGAATCCAGCCTTTGGAACTTTCTATTTGTGAACTCAAGTAGGCTTAAGTAAGGTGTAAGTCATTTAAGAAATGTAAGGTAATAAAGGGACACCGAGGAGTGTTTTTAGGAACGCTTTTAGGTGGGTGAGGAAAATAGGCAAATTTAATTAATTAATAAATTGATTTTATGCTGCAACTAAGGGATCAGGTGACATGTGTACGGGGGAGTTTTGTCCTAATTAAATTTAATAAAAATAATCTAATGAGGGTTTGGGAAACTAATGACTAAGAAAACTCTATAAAAAGGATGGCGAAGGAGGAGTATGGATCATGTCTGGTTTGCGTAAGGTTACGCTGCCGGAATTTTATCTTGACTGAACTTCTCTTGTGGGAGTTGGGATACCCAGCTCGGTAACGAGTGGTAGCTCGACCTTGCGATGCGAGCTGGGAGCTAGCATTCTCTAGTATTGTGTGTGTGGCCCCTTTGCAGCTCAGGGGGCTCAGGGGGAAGAAGTGTACCCCTAGTGTTGGCTGGAAGGTACCAATGAGGTCTCAGCAGTTGGAAAGTGAGAGTTGCATGGAGCTCAGGCGCGGGAAAACGACTACGGGTTCTTCATCTTCAGATTCGATACACACGTGTAAATTTTGCATTATATTTCAGTCATATTTTTTGTATATGAATATTATTAATGATGAATATTGTAGTGTATATCATTTAGAAGTTGTTGCACTTGTACTGTGTCTCCGGCTTCATTGGAGCTTCCAGATGATGAATTCTAGATTATGGTTTAAGGGAAACAAGGATATGTGTGAAATGAAATTGGTTATTTCCTTATGAAACATGAAGCATATTGGATTATTATGAACACATGAATAACTTAGATTCTCTCTGTGTGTATGTAGTTTGAGGATTGTTCTATTGTCGATTGAATATGAGTTGTATCTTTTAAGCTAGGCAATTTTAGAAACAATTGAACTGTCTTCATTCATATATTTATATTATAGTTGTGCATAATTTGCAGATTCATATATTTATTATAGTTGTGCATAATTTACAATACGTCCACTGCTAGGTTACTTGCCCCACTGTTTCCAGTTACTTAGAACCGCAGGATAGACTAATGGGATTCTTGTTACACAATATATACTATCTATGTGTTGTCTCTACGATTTCATGAGAAGTTGTATAAAAATATGGTGTGACCGATAATAGTTTTAATACTCGGAATACCATTGTTGGGTTATGCGATCCATGTTATTATAGCTTAATTTTGAGATTGCAACTCGCCTCTCGCTGAATACTTCTAGCTTGCTTTCATCCGTGCTTTAATGATCTCTGAGCTTAGGTGGTTAGCGATCTTAATTCGGTAATTCGCTTCAAGACTGATAATTCTTTTGGAACCCACCAAGATAAGTAGATGTCATGCTGAATTGTATCATTATTTAAGAGTTTCTCCCTGTATAATTCACAGTGCATTATCTCTAACTTTGAATTTGTTTAAATATTTAAAATTACAATTTAAACCTTACCAACTGAAATATTTATGTGATTCCTCATCGATGAGATTCTAATGGATACGAAAGCATTCTTCGCGATAAGCTTTACGAATTCCAAAGTAACGTGGGATACAGGGTCATCAGATCGTTTTGTTATGGAGCATAGCAATGGTAAGTCTGTTGATTATAAGCCTCTGCCTCCAGTTCTGCGATTTCCCTGTATCCAAAATGAATTCATATTTCACACGCTTGCAAAGAAAGGAGGTGTGCATTAAGGGGAAAGATAAAAAAGAAATATTAAAATAAGCTTTCAACATGAGTCTTCTTATTCTATTAACTTCATGCTTTTTAGGTAAAAGGTGTCATACTGTTTTCATCGATTTCTTGCACGGACCACATTACAACTGCCACAGTATTGGTTGCGAAGACCTGGAGAGAAATTATCTTGAACCCATTATGATAGCACCCTTTATTAAAGGAAGGGAAACTGTTGGACGGATTTAGTTAGCAATTCAACTTTTTCCTTTGCGCAGCTTGTGACAGGTAATGGTGTTCCCTCCAAGTTTGGAAACCTGGCGGTTTCCCTTTTAATTTCACATTAAATTAATTGCTCTTAATTTTACTATTCTTTCACCCAGATGTGAAGTTTTCCAATTAAATTTGTCCCTGTAGCATTGTTAAAATTCAACATCTTGAACCTGGGGGCTCGTAATTAGGGATGAATCGCAAGGAACTTTATCACCGTGGATTTCATTTCAGTTTTAATGGTTTTAAAATTTACCCCAGTAAACTCAATTTAAGGATCGTAATTCTTGTTGCTTGCTTCTCATCTCAGATACCCTTTTTGGTTGGGAATTCCTAGGATAAAATGTATGTTAGAATAGGATGGAATTTAATTTATTATTATCAGTTAGATTCATAACAGTTAATGATTATTATTACTCATAACAACAAAATCTTAACAGATCAATTATGGTTATTAACGGTTAAATACATAATCAATTTAATTATTATTATTACTCATAACAGTTAGATTCATAATAAATATTATTTTAATTATTATGGCAAGTCAAATCTTTAGAAGTGCACTTCTTTCTGACTCTAATTTATGCAAGACTAATTGTTCAATATTATAACAAACCATGATCTTACATTCTATTTTTAAATAACTTGTGTTTTACGATTGTACAATCCTTATAATTCCATGATTGTATAACGGTGTATAACATGAATTCTTAATGATAAAATTTATGTACAAGGTTGTATTAACTCATCAAAGAAAACATTTTCATGATGTAGGAAGTTAATGGATTATGATGAGGAGAATAAACTCTATGATTTGCAGAAGTTAGAAGGATGTATTACAAGTTGTAGTTTTATGAGCCAATCCTTTTTAAACTACCAAGTTGAATAATTGTAGTCATTGTTACATTGACATGATGTATGCATGATTAATTGAAGGAACTTGGAAGGTATATCACTTCTAATGCCTCATATTTTATTTTGATGAATGATTGATTAAATAGCGCGCCTGGAATTTAAATAGAATTGCTCCTCTAGTTTTTTTTTTCTATATAGATTGTGTATGTCATCTCCCTTGCACGCTGGTAAATTTAAGGTTGATTGAAGTAATATCTAAATGTTTAGATTTATCTGGTTGTGCACAGTGAAAGGCCACAACTGATCGACCATTGTGGTTTATTTGTTCGCCATGTGAAATGTTGAATCAATGATTGCTAATTATTGCTCAGTTTAAAGGTTCATGTTACTTGTGTCGTTGATGTCGGTTGCGTTGGGTTGGTCTGATGATTTTCCTTAGCTTAGTAGGATTTGTCTTGCTTGTGTCAGGTAGGATGTAGACACCTCCTTGTTCCTAAGAAAATTCGCCAACCTTGAGACCTTAAATGGTCAAAATCGATGGGAACCCAGGCTTGAGCATTTCTTATGTGTCCTAGAGGTCCTAACCTTGTAGGGTAGGACAGGCGGGTGGTCATTTTTATTTTGTCTGATCGATCTTCGTATGATTGCATCCAGTTGCATGATGTGCTAGTATGCTAGGTCGTTATGTTGTATGTTGCCTGAATTGCGTGCATTGTGTTCGTCGTCGAGTTGCGTTGATTGATTGTTTGTCGTTGTTACCTTCTTGCTTAAAAAAACAAAATTGCACTTGTTATGCGTCGCATGTTGTCGTAACGATGGGGGTTGTTACACAAAATAAAAAAAAACGCTTATCCAAGTAACACAACCTCCTACAATATAATATATAATGATGATTCCCTTAGCCATTGGTAAGGATATGCCTATTAATTATTATTAATTAAATTTAATTAACAATTTAATTACATAGCAAATATTAAATTTAACTAACATTTTTGTTGTACAACAAAGTATTACACACTATTAAAAGAAAAAAATCTACCAAGGACAATTTTTTATGGGTTTATAATGATAACTAATATTAATTTAAATTTTAGAAAAAAAGGTAAATGAAATATAAAAATAAGTTTATTTCAACAATAATGATTCCCGAATTATTGAAGTTTGAATAAGGTAATTTCTTTTAGGAGGAACCATCCACTTTGGAGGTAATATGTGCATTAATTGAAATGTCAAAAAACATATGCATTAATACCACTCAAGAAGCTTA
>SNQJ01S0201560.1:0-16852 GCA_010110895.2 Picea sitchensis | reverse complement strand
TTTGTAAATATTGTCCTTTATGTTCTTTGTTTTTACTTTTATTGTTTCGGCTTAGTAAGTGACTCCATAGCCCAACAACAAGGCACTGGAACTGCAAAATGAGTCCTTAAAGCATCACAGGGACGACTATATCCCCCATGGAGACTAATGTTAGTAACATTTCTCGTCCAAAGCACAAGAGCGATCAGGTCTGCAAGTGCCACGATGAGCGTCGAGCGCAGCACACAGAAGAAGTCATTTTCGGACTTAAAAATCAAGCAAGCAGGAAAAATTATAGTGTCAACGGTCTGGATCCATCCATGTGAGCAGATCAACGGTTGGCGGGAAATCGCGAATAGAGAAGTTGCACCGAAATTAACACAATAGATCGCGCCCATATTGTATGCAGGGAAGAATAGCAGTTGCCCATCCAAACGACACGTGGCGCGAGATCCAGTCGCGTCGGCTTTTCGGCAGTCGCGAGTTCGAGGGGCGAGAGTTTCATGGTGTTCTACATCTCGAAACCCCGAACCCTGAAAGCGCCGAAGGCGCCCAGAGTCGGGCCCGCAATATCACGAAGCAGCCTCAGTCGTTCATCCACAAGAGACACCTGGCGCGCGCGATTAGGCTCCTCGCCTTTTCGTCCATCGCAGCTTTGAAACGCAAGAAACAGCTCCATCATTCCCCGATGCGTGAAATGACGAGAGCGTCCAGGACCTGGGGCCCACAGCATTGTCGGGAGAGTTCAAAACCGTCAGATCCAGAGGGGTGTGTGGCGCTAGATTAAGTCGTCTCGGTGTTTCGCTCATCGCGATTTCAAGAAGCAAGGATTAACTCCTTCCATTCGCGAACGCCGAAAGCGCTTTGGGAATAAACACGGGGTCACAGCCCATGGTCACTTGGGAAAGAAAGGAACTGTGTTGAAAGGGGCCAAAGGCGCCGAGTCCAGTCGCCAAAAGGATCGTCTCGATCTCTAGGTACCATCTGATACGATCCCGCTCCTGGCCTTCGCTTGGAGTAAATAAAGGCGAGAAGGGGTGGGTGAAACCTCTCCTCATGCATTAAGTGTAAGGTATGGAAGGTCTGGCAAGTGGTCTACTTGAGAGGGTCCTGTGTACCCAGTTCTTCAAAGAAGCCATGCCGAGTCCTCGACTAGCTAGAGGAGGTTTGCACACGCTAAATCAACATTTACTGGTTCAGCTACTCCCCCTACAGGAGCCATGCGCAGTTAAGGTGGCGTCTGACAGAGAAAGCACGTCCGAATTTGGCTGAAGGGACACCGAGTCTTGGATGACCAAGGACACCTCTGTTAGGCGATTTTCCTGAGTATATAGACTCAGTCTTTGTATTTTGTAATCCATCGATGGTTGAGAAAATCTCTCGATTGTAAATTTTTTATGAAGCGTTGGTCGCTCTCGTTAATGTATAAGGCATTTGAGATTTCTTACTTTATGGATGTCAGCTTCCCTTCCATCTCTTTGTTTACTATGTTAGAACAACTCAGAATTGGAGGATCCAGTCGAGTTGTGGCTGTTATAGGATGATGTAGGTTGGATCACTGTAATAGTTGCATTGTTTCTAATCGGTTCTTGTGATTTTCTCAGCGTTGAAACGACTTGGAATTGAAGGATTCAGTCGAGTCACCCCTCAGCTCCTTGAAGCTCTGGACCAAGAGGATCTTGGCTTCCGATTTTTTCGTCCTCAAGCTTCTGAAGGCCTGTTGCCCGAGGCAGTCTTGCTCGCCCTTCTTACAAGTCTTCCTTCTACCACCCTTTAATCAATTTACTGACAGAAGTTGGATCAAGACCTCCCTTGCTTTCTACATACCAGGCCCAGTTTCCCGAGTTAAAGCTATATTTTCTTGAGTCTTTACCCATCTGATCACCCCATTAAACAAATCATGACATAAAACTGATGGGCATTGGGCTCAGCTCCTACAAGCGATCCAGGAGTGACTTCTGACGCTAACAAACCCCAAGGACCAAGAACTCAAACGCTTACATGAAAAACCCTAAACAGGCCAAACAAAAACTGCTCAAACTTTTAGGACTGTTGTAGAAAAAATTTGCAACCTAAGACAACAAATTTAGGGTTGTCATAACAGGCCCTAAAAGTTGTAGATGAATAGGAACAACAACAACAATAGAGGGGTTCAAGTGGAAAACAATAAGAGAGCAGTGGCAGCCAAAAGAAAACACACCAGCCAAAGAAAAAGAGAGTGGCAGCTAGGAGGGAGCTAGCAGCAACCTAAAGGAGGGATAGCGGCATCCTTGAGGAAAGCAATGGCAAGCAAGAGGAAGCAATGACAGGTAGAAGAGAGCAGCGACAGGCTAGTAGGAGGTTCGCGGCTCGTAGAAGAGGGGTTGCAACAACAAAAGGGGAGGTCACACCAATGGCTGAACCTTACACCAATGCAAGGAGTGAACACAAGGAGGTCAAGCCTTTACCAACATCAAGATAACACCTTCAAAGAGGTCGCACCAAAGGAGAAACCCTTCAAGAGACTGAAAAACAAAACTTGAACTGAAACAAGAGAAGGTTGTACAAAAATTCAGACCAAGGGAAGAGTAGATGTAAGAATAATGTAATGTGAGAGTGAGGGGTGAGGTTCCTTTTATAGTATAGGAAGGGTTAGGATTAGGATTAGGTTTAATTAAAAACCTAAAAACTAAAATAAAAATAATAAAAGATAATTAATAATTAATTAATATTTTTAATTAATAAAAATATTAATTAAAAGTCAATTAAGTCAAAGTGACTAAAGAAGACCAACATCACATTAATCAAGAAGGGGAACGAGGCTCAAGCAAGAGAAGGCTACAAGACAAATTCAAATGGGTCTTCTTCAATGGTAAACTATCCACATAAGTCTCAAGATAACTTATCAACTATTATCATCCCTGCATAAGAGGAGACATCAATGATGTGATCATGTCCATCTTCGTAGTTGCTCCTAGGTCTCATGGAAAATCCCAGGAGAGAAGAATAAGATCTCACATCATCACATATTGGTACTCAACCAAGAACCACCTAGTCCCAGACCAGGTTACCCCGGAACACATCTGGGGGCCCTAGAACACATCTAGGGTCTTATCCACCAAGGTACAATACCAAGGATCAACCCAAGCGTTAAGAAAGGATTCCCTGGAACACATCCAGAGACCCTAGAACACATCTAGGGACTTATATCATATCCACCAAGGAACACATCCAAGGATCAATCCAAGAAAGAGAGGCATTCTCAAGAACACCAATCTTGTCTCGAAAGTACACAAACTTTGTCAACGACAGAGGCTTGGTCAAAATATCTGTAGTTTGTTCCACCGTCGGAACATACTTAATACTGAGAATGTTCTTCTGCACCATGTCACGAACATAGTGATATCTCATCTCAATGTGTTTCGATCTGTCATGAAACATCATATTCTTGGAGAGATTTATACAACTCTGGTTATCACAGTGGATTACTGTGGGTTCCATGTCAACACTGAACAAATTTGAGAGTAGCTTTCTGAGCCACATTGGTTCTCTACTAGCAACGCTAGCAGTAATGCATTCTACCTCTGTAGTGCTCTGGGCTATGTAGCCCTGCTTCCTAGTGGACCAGGAGATCATGTATGAACCCAAACTGAAACAATATCTGGAAGTACTCTTCCAGTCCATTGTACTTCCCATCCAATCTGAATATGTATATCCATGAAGCATTACACCTCCACTAGAAGTGTATTTGAGCCCATAGGCTATAGTCCCCCCGGACATATCTAAGAAGAACTTTAACAACAACCATGTGAATATGTTTCGGTTCACACATGAACTGGTTGAGGTCATTCACTACGTAACAAATGTCTAGTTTAGTATGTACTAGATACATCAAGGACCCAATATGCATAACCTTCACGATCCTAACCATATCAGAGTCCATAGTCCATTGTACCATTCAGGTACCTCAACACATGTTTTGTCGCAACCAAGTGAACATGTCTCAACTCAACCATATACTGACAGAATGTATTCACGGAAAAACATATATCTGGCCTTGTGTTTGTCAAATACATCAACAACCAAGGTGGCATCCACTATCTCTAAAAGTGACTCAATAAATTCTTCCTATGGAAGTAGTACCGCCTCCCTTTCTGGGAGTGCCTCTACATACGCTATAGTTGAGGCCATGCTTGCTCCTGCTGCATCTCATGGCCCAACTCACATACTGGGACTGCTACACGTACTCCCTCTGAGTCTCATAATATATCTGCCTCCCTGCATGGGAAAATTGGCTCCCTCTTAGCCTACAAGATCCTTTGACTTTGATATTTAAGATATCCTTGGTGCCGGTACCAAGTTTTAATATGAAAAAGTTGAGTCAACCTTTTACTAGGTTATGCTTTATGTCAGTGACCTCACTATCCACTAGCCAAGTTTTCTCTTTGGAAAACTACAGGATACATACAGCGGATGGTATGTATAACCTTATTGAGCTCACGTACCAAGGACAATGGCACATTTACAATTTCAAGACTCAAAAAGGATCTGTTGGGTTCCTAAATCAAAGGAGAGATACCCCAACTACTAAGATAACTTCCTGTTGCTCCTCAACCAGGAAAACAACCCAACCAAAAAAAATGACTTAAAAGAGAACTTTGTTGGACTCTCGTACCAGAGATAATGGTCCAACATACTGTTGAGTTCCCAAACTAGGGCAAGTGACCTAGCTTACATCAATTAAAACAAGTATATGCTTAGGTCACAACTTCCTTGGTCATATAGCCAAAATACAATTGAGATTATGATAGTACTCCTTTAAGACACCGGTTCATAAATATGACAAGAAGATAATCACAACTCTTCTTGTTGTCTTTTAGTAGTCACAAATTCAGTGATTGAATGCAAATGATACATACCTGGACTTACCTTGAACTTGCTTGGGCTGAAGACACACTTTGTACTTTGTAGCTTGCTACCACCTGTAGCCTCCAAGGACATCTTTTGTGTATGCATATGTTTGACATGTATCTGTTGTTCAAGTAACTCCATATCCTCAAGAGATCATATCGTTGTCCTGCTGCAACACTTGTTTGTTGTCTATGGTTTGACCCCCTTTTTATAGGGGTCCAGTTCTTTGACCAGAGTTACTTGCCATTCTTCAAACTAATCAAACTAGACCTTTTGAAGGAAAAAAATATTTGCATTGTAACCAATAAATTCTCACAATAAGTTCTATAGGTGATAATTCCATGAGAGTGCCCAAGTAGAACAAAATGCATATTTGTCATTAGTGGCATGTGCAATATAAAGGAAGGGATATGACTCCTCTGGTAGTTGTGCCCCTGTAAGTTCAATTTGGAATTTACTGAGAAGCCTGCTTGGAGTGCCAATAGACTTGATAGAGGAACCTTGAACAAGGAATCTGCAACAGAAAACCATCTGCCAGATTATTTGTTACATCCATAGTACTGAGAGACCAATGACTTAAGAGGCTTGCTTCAAGTAAAGGTCTTCATTTCATTCTAGGTTAGTTTAACTTGATTCTCTTCTTTGAAAGAGTTCATTAAGTGTTTCAACAAAAATGAAAGAGGACTGCTCCACTTGATCAATGCTTTATGTAGGTTTAGAAGACTTGATAAATAACATTGCACTCTTTAATCAAGAAAGTAATCAACACACTTTCAAATCACTTCTTCATGCACATAACAACAAGCACTGCAATTTTCAAACTATCTTTCTCTATTCAATCTAAGTATTCTGAGTTTGTTGAATAGATGGAGGCTAGACATATTTTTCTCTTCCACAGAATTTGGTTCCTTTGCAGAGTTGGTAGACTCAACAACGTTCTTTATGTATCTAAAGTTCTACTATCAGAATCAAGAGGTCAACGTTCCTCTTCACCCCAATCATGTGCTAAGATCCAAGTTTAGGAGCAGCTCAAGGTGATTCTTGCTTCTTCCACACGGATAGATATCAATTCAAGTTCAGGTACAGATTGAGATGTCGGGGCCTTCAACATTTCTTCAGATTTGAAAAAGTCATCATCCATATTTAAAGCATGGTCTCAAGACAATGCTCAACCTGCCTCAAAAATTGTGTATCAAATATACCATTACATCCTCTAAAACTCGGTTTCCTTTCTGCAATAGGTCAAGTCTGAATTTGGTCTCCTTTTCACTTTAGATCCATCCTTTAACCACAAAGATCTTGCCTTAGATCTGTACTTGATTTGCCTCAGTCTTTTTAGTATAGGTCTGTAATTTGTTTTTTACCTGTAGTGGCAGCAGTTAGGGTTGGGGTAGTTTTTAGAAGGATTAGGTCTCCTTCTTATTTCATCCTCAAGCTGCCACAAAGACTGCTCATTTTCTGCCTCAAGAATTGAAATTAGATCAGTAATTGGATTGCCCAAAAAAAGGACTTGGAAATGCTGCTGGTAATGTCCATAAATAGGGCTTGGACCAGCTACTGCAATCAGCCCGGGCCTGTTATTCAATAGTCTCAGATTTGTCTTGGACCTGTGGCTGCCTTAGCCTTATATGAGTTATGATGAAGTCATACTGCAAACAAGATAAAACAAGCTTACTGTTGATCTGCAAAACAAACCCTTAGACGTGGATCTATGCATGCTCAAAATTCTGTCACAATTGAGCTCTTTTCACGCCCTAAGCTCTGAAACCATGTTAGATTTTAAGGGAAAACTAGAACAGAAATATTATTTTCAATTTCATTCACTACAGTAGATATAGATCGGCACTTAAAACAAAAAATTCTGAAGTAGATTAAACACAGAAAATATAAATTCGAACATGGTAAAGAGAACCAATCTTTAACTAGGGCTGATAATGAACAGAAGAAAACATTTCTAAATATTAACTTAAACTAGATGCAGATTTTAAATATTAGCAAAACAAAACTGAACATTACCTTTGCCAAAACAAATATCATAAATACCAGAAGTGTTGTTGTCCTCTTTTTGTATGCTCAGAAAAGCTATAATGGGCATGGATCAAACCCTCATGGGTAGATCTCATCATGATCTAGTGGACGGTTGTAGCCAGGGAAAAATCAAAGACACATCAGCATGTTTATCAGCAAGCAAAGGATGATATAAAACCCCAAGGGCAAAGAATTCAAATGCTGATATGAAAAACCCCAAACAGGCCAAACAAAAACTGCTCAAACTTTTAGGATTTCTGTAGCAAAAATTTGCAACCTAAGACAGCAGATTTAGGGCTGTCATAACAGGCCCTAAAAGTTGTAGATAAATAGGAACAACAGAAGGAATAGAGGGGTACAAGTGGCAAACAATAAGAGAGCAGTGGCAGCCAAAAGAAAACACACCAGCCAAAGAAAAAGGGAGTGACAGCTAGGAGGGAGCTAGCAGCAACCTAAAGGAGGGCTAGCGGCAGCCTTGAGGGAAGCAGCGGAAAGCAAGAGGAAGCATCTGCAGCTAGAAGAGAGCAGCAACAGGCTGGTAGGAGGGTCGTGGCTGGTAGAAGAGGGGCTGCACCAGCAAAAGGGGAGGCCGCACCAATGGCTGAACCTTACACCAATGCACGGAGTGAACACAAGGCGGCCGAGCCTTTACCAACAACAAGAGAACACCTTCAAGGAGGCCGCACCAAAGGAGAAACCCTTCAAGAGACTGAAAAACAAAACTTGAACTGAAACAAGAGAAGGTCGTACAAAAATTCAGACCAAGAGAAGAGTAGATGTAAGAATAATGTAATGTGAGAGTGAGGAGTGAGGTTCCTTTTATAGTATAGGAAGAGTTATGATTAGGTTTAATTAAAAACCTAAAAATTAAAATTAAAATAATAAAAAATAATTAATATTTTTAATTAATAAAAATAATAATTAAAAGTCAATTAAGTCAAAGTGACTAAAGAAGACCAACATCACATTAATCAAGAATGGGAACGAGGCTCAAGCAAGAGGAGGCTACAAGACAAAATCAAAGGGGTCTTCTTCAATGGCAAACTGTCTACATAAGTCTCATGATAACTTATAAGCTTTTATCATCCCTGCATAAGAGGAAACATCAATGATGTGGTCATGTCCATCTTCATAGCTGCTCCTAGGTCTTATAGACCATCCCGAGAGAGAAGAAGAAGATCACACATCATCACATCTTGGTACTCAACCAAGAACCCCCTGGTCCCAGACCAGGTTATCTCATAACACATCTGGGGGCCCTAGAACACATCTAGGGTCTTATCCACCAAGGTACAAGACCAAGGATCAACCCAAGTGTTAAGCAAGGGTTCTCTGGAACACATCCAGGGCCCTAGAACACATCTAGGGACTTATATCATCAACCACCAAGGAACACATCCAAGGATCAATCCAATCATCGAGCAAGGATTCCATGGAACATATCCAAGGGCCCTAGAACACATCTAGGGACTTATATCATCAACTACCAAGGAACACATCCAAGGATCAATCTAAGCACCAAGCAAGGATTCTCTGGAACATATCTAGGGACTTACTGCTTGGTCCTTGACCAAGAACAATAGCAATAAACTGGGGGCCCTCACTAGGGTCTTTTTCCATGGCTCTAACTGCTTGGTCCCAAACCAAGAACCCCAGGAGTATACTAGGGGCCCTAGATCTCAGCTAGGGTCTTTGCTATCCTCCGGAGAATGGCTCTTGCAGCTGCATTAAATTCAACAGCTCCTTGTACATACTCTTCCTTGTATATATCTCTACTTTATGTAAGTATTCACTGTTTAATATAAGAAGTCCTTTTTCAAACTAAAATAAAATGTAGAAGCATTTAGTGGACAGATTAGCATCATGACATGCAAAATTCCAGAATTGCAAAGCCATAAACAATGATCCAGAGGGTCACAAGGCAGGTTCAAGACGATAGTTTGAGCTCCTATAATTCATTCAATAAAGTAATTTGCAAGACAGATATTTTTCCTTGCCAATAAACCTCTGCTTTTATAACTAGCTAGCGCATCTCAGTCCAAAAGAGATATGAAGGATCTCCATACAGTACAGTTTGAACAGTTACATACAGTTGTAGGATACTGGTGGAAGGTTTACAGCTCGCTTAATCTTATTACTCAAGTCTGGTAATATCATGTTTCAATTAGGATCACCAATAATCCCCACATGAACACTGTCCATCTTTGAAATGATGGAATCGTTTGTTATCTCTCACAACAATTTCCCGTGCAACAATCTTGGAAATGAACTTAATGGCAGAGTGGCAGTCACCACACACTCTAAGGTTCTTGACAATCTGAATAGGTTTCCCAGGAGGTGTATTGATGAGCCCAAAAGCAATTGCCAACTTTTCACTGTGTATGCTGAGGATATGTTCCTTATGCTCCTCTTCCACATCACGTAGTGCATAGTTTGTCTTGGGTACATACCCTGCCTCCTTTATCTGCCCAGACAACCTCTCCAGCTCTGCATAAATTTTTTGCAGTTGTGGGTGTGAACTGTCTCCTACAAGGAAAGTATGGACCTTGTCATTAACTTCAATCCAGCTGCAACCTGGCATCTTTTGTACCACTCTGTCTTTCATTATGGTTCGCAAGTTTTCTACACCATCCCACCTTCCAGCTGCTGCATAAATGTTTGACAGCATTACATAATATGAAGCATTTGTAGGCTCCAATTCAAAAAGGTGTTCTGCCGCACGCTCACCTAGCTCGATATTGGTATGGATCTTACAGGCACCAAGCAATGATCCCCACAAAGTGACATCAGGTTTTATTGGCATCTTGTTAATAAATTCTTCTGCCTCTTCTAGACAACCAGCACGGCCAAGAAGATCAACCATGCAGCCATAATGCTCCACTGTAGGAGTTATCTGATAATCTTGACTCATGCATTTAAAGTATTGCCAACCATCATCAACAAGGCCTGCATGGCAGCATGCAGACAAAATACCAACAAATGTAATATGGTTTGGTTTTGTTCCATATTGTTCCATTTGTTCAAAAAGTTTGATAGCCTTATTGCCACACCCATGCATGGCAAACCCTGCAATCATAGCATTCCATGAGGCCGCTACTCGTTCAGACATCTTGTTGAATACTTTGTGTGCATCCTCTATAATACCACATTTGGCATACATGTCTATAAGGGCATTCCCAACAACAAGATCAGACTGCAGTCCGCTCTTTATTATGTCTTCATGGACCTCCTTTCCATTTTTCAGAGCTGCTAAGCTGGCGCATGCTGGAAGAATGCTAGTGAACGTAAGAGAGTTTCGCTCCATACCCCTTAGTTGCATTTGTCTGAAGAGCTTCAGGGCTTCATTAAAAAACCCATTATGTGTATATCCTGCAATCATTGCAGTCCATGAGACTACATCCCGAGAAGGAATTTTATGAAAAAGCTCCAATGACTTGTCAATATACCCATACTGAGCATAACCTGTAATCATCGAAGTCCATGAGACGACATTCCGTTCAGTCATTCGTTCAAACACATTCCGTGCATCCTCCAAGCTTCCACACTTGGCATACATGTCTACAAGAGCACTCCCCACAAACACATCAGATTGAAGACCACTTCTAATTATTTCCTTATGAATCCCTTTTCCATGTTCCAGAGCTGCTGAGCTGGCACAAGCGGGTAGAATAGTAGCAAAAGTGTGCTGATTGGGTTGGATTTCAGCTTCTTGCATTTGATAATATAGTTTCAAGGCTTCCTCACTACGTCCATCTTGTGCATATCCTGAAATCATAGTAGTCCAAGAGATCACATTCCGTTCATGTAATTTGTCAAATATTGTACGTGCACCTTCTAAGCAGCCACATTTGACATACATGTCTACAAGGGCACTCCCCACTAACAAGTCACAGTGTAACCCACTTTTTATTATGTCTACATGAACCTGTCTGCCATTTTCCAACTCTGCCAAGTGAGTGCATGCTGGCAGAACAATTGTAAAGGTAAATTGATTAGGCGGGATACCTGTTTGCTGCATCTGACGAAATAGGCTCAATGCCTCCTTGCCAATCCCCTGTCTCGCATAAGCTGCAATCATCGCGGTCCAGGAGACAACATCTCGTTGAGGCATTTTATCGAACACATGGCGCGCATCCTGCAATCTTCCACACTTAACGTACATGTCTATGAGGCTACACCCCAAGAAGACATCGGTTTCGAAGCCACTTCTAATTATTTCTTGATGAACTTTCCTGCCATGTTTGAGAGCAGCCAAGCCGCCACATGCTTGGAGAACACTGGCAAAAGTGAATTGATTTGGGGAAATGATTGATTCTCGCATCTCGCGATATAGAGTCAAGGCCTTCTCACTGTATCCATGCTTGGAGTAGGCTGCGATCAGAGCTGACCATGGCACCACATTTCGATTGGGAACTTCCATCAATAGCCGGCGGGCATCAGCCAGAGCGTTGCACTTAGCATAAGCGATAACCAGTTTGGTCTCTAAGGAAGTGTCTGCTTTGAATCCGGTCTGAACAATATGAGCATGGACTAGCTGGGCTTCTGGCAGAGATTTGTGGTTAAGGCACGCGTGCAATACAGTGGTATACATACAAGAGTCCGGGGGAAGTGCCTCTTTCAATTGGCTCTGCTTACACACTGCGCTACTCATGTCCATAAAACATGGCTCTCTGGGGCTATTGCCAAGCATTTCATCTCTAGTGACGAGGAAGGTTTTTGCAGGTGGAAGGAACAAGGCAATCCACGTCTTCCTATGGCGGCGTAATTGTTGCACCTTGGGCAAAGCCAATGCCATAGGTATTGATGGTGGTGCAGCAGATGAGATGGGATGTTGTCTTTCCCAGTTGCAGGTATAGATATGTAATACGATGAATTCCAATTCAAATCCATTCTCGCGCTCGCGCACTCCAGAGAACCTGGCTGTACCGTTCCAACTATTTTCCCATTGGTGTGCAACAAGTATTTTACACGGACTGGGAGCAAATTAATTATTACAGAGAAAATTTGTATATTTCTAAAGTCAGATTTATTCCATTTTAACTTATCTAACTTAATTAGTACGTGCTAGAGAGATTAAACATATTCAGTTTAATCTTTTTTTTCAAGTTTTTTTAATTTGAAAAAACTTGAAAAAAAATCCATATATTTGATTAAAAAAATTAAGATTTCTTAAGTCAGATTTATTCCATTTTAACTTATCTAACTTAATTAGTACGTGCTAGAGATTAAACATATTCAGTTTAATCTTTTTTTTCAAGTTTTTTTAATTTAAAAAAACTTGAAAAAAAATCCATATATTTGATTAAAAAAATTAAGATTTGATTTCATAATAAATTTAGAGTTAAGATAAATTTATGTTGGTTCTTTATATATGTGTAACTCCAAATCTATCAGGGGTAATAGAGATCAAATCCCCCACCCTAATATGTTTTTTTCTATTATTTCCCTCACCCCCACCCTCATATATGAGGGTGAGAGTGGGGGAATAATAGAGAAAAACATATTATATGTTTTTTCTCATATATGAGGGTGGGTGTAGGGGAATAATAGAGAAATCCCTCACTGTACTAATATTTTCTCAAGTTTTTTCAATTCAAAAAAGGTTTCCATATGAAGGGACTTGATCCCCCTCCATACATGATAGATGTGGAGTTCACATTTATTTTTGTTGGTTCTGAGTATGGAAGGGATTACACATCTCCAACAATATACCATTTGAAATGTTTTAACCATAAGAAAAAAATTATTTTCAATCGCTTTATATATGTGATTTCACCAACAAACCTAGTAATAGGAAACGAGGTTTATATCATCCCTTATTTGTACCTACTAGACCATGAAACAACATCTCCATGGATTTCATGGGTGGTTTTCCAAGAACCATGAGGGGACATGACTATTTATTTGTGGTAGTGGATAGGTTTAGTAAGATGTGCATTCCCATGCTTTGTAAAAGGCCATCAAGGGATAATACAAAGCAACCATGTTCGTCGAAAAGGTTGGGAGCACTTCAAGATACCAAAGAGCTTCATTTCAAATAAAGATATTATATTTCTTAGTGCTTTTTGGACTACACTTTGTGAGAAGATGGAGAACAAGTTGAAGAGATCTATAACTTTCCATTTGTAGAAGAATGGGCAGAGTAATGAAGTAGTGAATAGGTGATTTGTGGACTACAATGGATATTCCATTGGAATAGTTCATCACAACAGATCTTGTGTTATGTTGAAATATTTTGTTATGAAGGTTTATTTCCTTAGATCTCAAATTTATTATCACTAGCTTATTGCTCAAATTTATGAAATAAGTGAAATACAAAAATGAAAGATCAAGCAAATTGTCAATTTTCACATGCAACTCTATGTGACTAATTTTCATATTTGAAAATTGTTTCCTAGTGAGTTAACATTGAACCCTAGTTGTTATCACTAAACAATTTTACACTAAAAATTATTGACTAAAATTATATGCAGCAGAAACAACAAGATCAAAGATGAATCATCAATACACAAGAGACACCAAATTTATATTATGTAACCTTCTCAAATTCAAAAATTATGAGGGCAAACCCATCCCTCCCAGCCAATACAAATCCACCAAAATCTGAGGACAACCTTGTCCTCCAATAACCAGAAAAATCAGAAAACCAAACCTCAACAAATCCTTGGAAATTTCTTATGCCCACAAATTTGTGGCAAACCACATGTATGCTTTGTTGATGTCACATGTACTACTACTGACGTCAGCCTGTATGGACCTACTCTTTCCTAGAAAACTTGTACGTATGTACGTGATTCACCTTACTGCAATCCGCGTACATACGCAATTTTTCCCACTACAACCTGCATATATGTGATTCACCTTACTGCAACCTGCATACATACACGACTATGCCCACTGCAACCCACGTACATGTACAAAAAACTGTATGGACACTTCCATACGATTCACTCGATTTCTTCCTTCTGGGTTGCCTCTCTCTTAGGCCATATTTTCCACAATTGCATAATCTCCCTTTTTCGAAATCGCCAAGCCTCCTAGCATAAGTGGTGACTCACTTATGCTAACTCCATCATTTTACACCATGACCAAATGTCACAATGACCTCTTTCCTTTATATACAAATCCAATGAGTGAGTTTAGACACCCCTTCTAAACGCAACAATTAATTAGAATATTTTAATCCTCTTTGTGGGTGTGGTACCTCCACACAATCCCATCAACTTGTCCATGAGACCCTAGACTCATTCTAATTCCAATTTCATTGGAACGGAAGGATAATCCAATGCCAACAAGTATTCTCAAATGCCTGACATCTTGGCTTCTTGTGGGAATACCTCCAAAAGATACAATAAACAACACCCTCTCTTAGCAAGGGAGGTATCCCATCCACCATCATTTGGATATACCTCTGTCTCCCACAGTAGAAGTGACTTTGTCTCCTCTACCACAACTACACTCCAATCCTCCTAACTAGTTGCTCCCTCTGTCACCGAAGTAAATCCTACTCTCCAGTCATCCTAACTGGTTGCATCCTCGGGCATTGAAGAAAATCATGTTGTGCAATCTTCCTCACTCATTGCTCCCTCTGTGACTAAAGAAAATCCTACTCTCCAGTATTCCTGACTGGATGCCTCCTCTATCATTGTAGCAAAACCTACTAAAGCAAATGGATTCTCCATGGAGGGCACATAGCTACTAAAAGCATCCTTCTTATGAACCTCCTATCTGGCCTCATCAACCCATGACACATGTCTGTCAGTCCTAAAAGATGCCTCTCTTCTACCTAAACCTGAGGGGGAACTCCCTCTGAATGGCTGACTCTCCATCTGATCCCACTAACTCCCACTAAAATTGGGATCCCTCTGTACACTCCCTCTGAAATTTGACTCCCTCTAAGTCTATTGACTCCCTTTGAATTACAACCTCCTCTAAACAATCTTGGGAGGATTCTTCTCCCTACTAGATCTTGAGGGATGACTCCCTCTTAACTATGGATCCCTCTAAGTCAATACTATTGGTGGGGCTACCTGCTCCCTCTGAACCTCTACTACTGGTTGGGCCACCTGCCTCACCACTAGTGTAGCTACCTACTCCCTCTAAGCACGTGCTACTTGTGGGGCCCTACCTCACCACTGGTGGAGTGACCTGATCCTCCTCATTTATATCTCTTCTCCTGTTGGTCATAGCATGCGTAGGTTGGCCCCTCATCCTATACAGGTTTCCTCCCTGACTCCAAGAATCATCGTCAATCTGAAGCTAGATCGTTTGAGCACAAGCAACACATGTCCATCTCGAAATAATCTGTGGTAGATCTTCCTCTTAATCTTCGAAACTAAGAGGACACTCCTCCTAAGTTCTGGCACCCATAACAAATTCGACACCCTTATCACCTCTCTTGAATCCAATCGGAACGATATTGTACTAGATCCTCATACTACATGCTTGGCTCCCATACCAAGCTCCACAAACAAGTCTGAGCTAGTCTATGTGAAGATGTTAAATAAATCTCTAGCACTTGTCACATGGCAAGTGTAGTGTACCTTTTTGTTAAACCCAGGGCTTATAACGCGCAATATAACAATCGGTAAACACTCACGTTTGATTACATAACACATACGGTCCAGTATATATATATATATATACATACACCACATGCATTTAGAGAATTGAACACACTCAACACAGTGAATTCATATGAATTATTGCCATCATTAACAATCACTTGCACTTCATACCAATTCATATACACAGCGGAAAACATGATAATATATATACAATACAGTCATGCCAAAATGTGATAAGAACATAGTTAAACACTTATCTTGTAACAGTGGTGAAGTCCACCAACCAAGTGCAGGCCTTCCACGAACCACCCAGCCTTAGACCACACTGTTCATCATCTCAACAGTGGGTCACCCCCGAGCTGGGACCGAGCTCCACCCCAAGGCAAGGAATCCTAACTAGGCTGAGGTTACAGGGAAAACCACACTTAGAATCTGGAAGGATTCTTCCCAGGATGCCATCTTACGCCCACTACTCCCAGTCTCTCATTCCCCACATGCCTGTTCCGCCCGGGAGTATACACCTTCACAAGCACAGTCCATCGGTGCTAACCTCCCTCTCTGGGCCTCGGCAACAGGCCAGATCAGGAAGTCTCAGAGACTGAAGCTGGTGCTGGACACTCTCTGGAAGAAACCTCTTCCAACAACCTCCACCTCCCTCCCCCTAGAGAGAGAGAGATCACACACAGACTCAATTACACCTGCACTGGACAACACTTCACGCGCAATCCATCTCTACCTGACCACACAGTCAACCGGGAATACAGGCTCAGACCTCTCAAATCAAGCTCAACAAACGCGACTAGATCTCACGGTGATGGTTTTCAGAATTGCCTCAGAAACAATTTCCGCAGGGAATTTACACAACTTCTCTGGTGTAGGAGGGGGGATGAATCGGGCTTTTCAGCAACTCCCCTAGTCTTCTCGTCTCTCCCCCTTTTTCCCCACCGACAGAATGACCCTTTTCCCATCCGCCCTGCCCAGGATAGACTCACGCTCCCCTGTCGGGAATGCGTGACAGACAATTCACGCAAAGGTCAGCGCAGGTTCAGACGGTTCAGAATATGTACGAGGGTGTTTCTGCAGGGTCAGATCTGTTCCTTCTGGCAGTACGTGAATAGAATGGAGGAGGAGGAGCCTTTCTCACGGCTCACCCTGGTACGTCCTCCCTTGCCACACTTAGGATAAAACACAAATACACATGCCCTTTGGAATACTATTAAAATATTATCCCCAGGCTTAAACCCCTGGACTCAACACTTAGCCCCTTTTTCCACCCTCAGCCCCAAATTCCTTGCCCATTCTGTGGATGCTCATTCCCCCTTCACTCATTCATCATGGTCGGTCTGCACATGGCGGTGTTTATATTTTATTGATCATTCTGCATACAT
>SNQJ01S0201559.1:0-16852 GCA_010110895.2 Picea sitchensis | reverse complement strand
CTTGGCAGGTAGTTTTGTGAAAATGATCAATTTTAGTGCTACCTAAGAAATATCCTGTACACATTTTGTTGGTATTGCATATAAATGTAAGAAGAATGTTTCGAAATACAAATAATGATTCAAATACTGAAGCCCTGCCTGTAAGTCAGCTCTGCAAATGAAAAAATGAGTGATGTCCTGTTTACCAGCACATTAGAGCAAGGCGGAGGGATGGGTACCCCATTTCCATTTCTCACTTTGCTCACACTCCCCCAAGATATTTTCTGTTAAACAAAATTAATGACTGCAAAAGTGAGAATTCCATCAATGAGGGCAGTGCTCACGTGTTCTGTAGGAAAATATATCTTTGCGTGCTTATTGTGTTTCTCTTTTTCTTCCATCTTTTGTTGTTGAGTGGATTGGAGAGCTTTGATTAGTTACAAGATCCGTTCATGGAGATGTTCAAGGCCGAGTTCAATAACTTTCATAAGCTTGGTCTTCCTCCTACGAAGCCGTCAAGCAATAAGAGGAATTGCTTTAGTTTCCACACAGGAGGAGACGTGAGAATAGAGCAGATTGGGGATCCAAGATATACGAGTTCGAATCCCTTCCAGGCACAATATAATAACCTGGGAGTAAGTTTGCATGTCTATAATCCTATTTGAGTTATTTAAATCAACATCTATACCCAGTGGTGGAATGGGTTTATCAACAAACACAGAGTCATCTTAATCTTGAGCCCCCTAAAACGTTCATTACTAAACATACAAGATGATCTCTGTCATTTTGTCATTTGTTCATCCCTAAGCACAAGACATGATCTCTGATAGCAATAACAGCGGTTGCATGTGGAGCGAAACAATTGTTCTTGCTATTGCATGTAAAAACTACTAGTCATTCTCATGGCTGACTTCTTCCTTTCCCATTGTCCTGAGATTTCTCCGTTTCTCCAACGTCCAGATTACTAGGTTCAAGTTATATTATTATTATTGACGAATTGATTTATATAAATTTTGTTCTTCTAAATCAATGCATTTAACACCACACGGAAAAGCGAGTTATTTCTGTAACAAATATTTCCTCTTTTCCACTCAATGAGAGACATAATGAATAATGAAGTGTAAATGGTGATAGATACTCTGCACATTGAGTATTTGTGTTTTCAGTTTCATGTTTAGATTTCTTATTATGGTTATTGGCATTTCCTCATGTTGTGTCTGGTTGAATCTTGCGATCGTGCACCATTAGAGAGCGTGTGGCACCGCGACGTTTCTCACTTGGTTGTTTGGAAACACCAAGGATACTTCGTCCGGACTACGCCTCTTCACCTAGAGCATACCCATACTTTGTTCTAGGCTACCGACGAATGACACTCCTAATCTAGTGCAACTCTTGTATACTTAGACAATTGTTAACAGTTTAACACTTAGTCATATTTAAGCATACATCCATGAACATGAGAAGCCAAGAAAACATCAACGAAACAAACAAGAGAAACATAGATATAGTGAAGACATCACAAACTATGCCTAACACTCGGCTAAGCCATTGTTATTGCTAAACAGTTACAATATGAGCACTACTAGCTCGGTTTACAACTAGGTGGAGTCAAACAACTTGTTTCACATCACCAAGACACTCGTACACAGGTTCGTCACACCAAGAATCTATGTCACAACCATCTCCACAACTCCCTGCGGTGCACCCCAGATGTACCCTCAACCACATACTTATTGTCTCTTTGTTTTTGCAGACTTTATAAATTTTGGTTCTGCCTCACACATGCCTCCAATGGACCTGCATTTCTAGACTTCCCCAAAATAGGCCCAAAAGAAGCTCGCCCAAATCTATCCACTAAATCCACCTCAAGGCAACACAATTCCTCCCATGTGGAGCGACTTGGATCCTTGAGGGAGCTTGCCCCTCTTCATCTCAACCTGCCTCATAATCACAAATCTTTCCTTGGTCTCTTCCAAGCTTCCTTCTTGGTTGTGCGCCCTTGTGCTTTTATAGGGGTCGATCCTAGTCATTCATCGCATCTCTTTGCCCATGGATGAGTCGACCCATGGGTAGGCCGACTGCTCATGTGGGTGCGTTTTGGTGGCTTGCTCAGCCAACCCACTGAATGCCTTGTTTTGTTGTCTGTTCTATGCCCCCATCCATCTAATCGACTCGCCGTCTTAGGTGTGTGCACCCCTTCGGTGAATCGAGCCGACTTGCCTAGGTGCAACCCCCATGCCTTAGTCGATTCATTCATTTGGTGGAGATCCCAAGTATTTCCCTCAACCCTTCATCAAACCGTTCATCATTTGACTTGTGTTGCAAGGCATCGTGGGTGGAGTCACCCCTTAGCACGTCGCACACCCAAGGAACCCAAAATCTCTCCATATATGAATACTTTGTTTCTTCGAATGCACCAAGCATCCTTGTTTCCCACTTTCCTTCATTTCAGTCTATGGTGGCAGTGCATGCACCCAGGCTTGGTGCCCTAGGCCTTACATCCTCTCCCACCTCAAGTCATTATCGTCCTCGACAACATCCAAAAAACCTGCGATATCCAAGTCTCTCCCCAAATTCGTGCTCATTTTGAAACTAAGTATGCTAGAAACCCCAAGTTTTGTGCCAACTAGAAACCCAAAAATTATGTCAAAGTGGAAACCTCAAGTTTCCTTGCAAAGTGGAAACCCCAAGTTTCAGAATTGCGATGCAATTATCCGCAACATGTGCAACCATCAACACTGCCCTCTGCCCAAATTTGTGTGCAACCAAAAATGTCCACTATGATGAAAAGACATATCTTCCCCAACTCTGTCCACAATGTCTAAGCTCCCACTGCCCTATTGTGACGATCGCTCTTCGTTTCACTGTTGTTGTTGTTGCCTCGACTCTTGTTGCAACCTCAACCAAAACTTCAAAAATGTCTAAGTGTTGAACTTCTTTGAACTTGTTGTTTCATCCATACTTCAACCAACTCAACCATGTATCTGCATAGTGCATGCCTCAAGTCTTGCATTGGTTGCGTAGCTAGTCCAATTATCACGTTAATTTCTTGAAATGTGCATCTCCATGCCCAAACTTAGTCTTTTCTATCCACATCTCTGTCACTCCATCCAAATCTAAAGACTAAGGAAAGTGTCCATCCTTGCCTCATTGTTGCTGCCATGATCTGATCTTTGTCAAGGAGATCTTCCACAATGTCTAAGTGTTGCACTTCGAAACTACTGGCGCATTTGTACTCTGGCTTCCTTCTCTAATTAATTTCATCTGCACAATGATTTCATGCCAAGGCAAGGTCACCCCTCACCTTGTTTCACTATGGAGTCACCCCAAAGAAAAGTCATCTGCGGAAACTTAACTCCATTGTCCACCTCATGGCACAACTAGCCAATATTTGCACCAAGAACTGCACATCCAGATTGATTTTGCCTCACTACTTCATCACCCAACCATGTTGTTGCATCTACCTCTATATTCCTTGGAATGGTTAGGCTTCACCCTCAAACATGCTTCCCCAAAGAAAGAGAAACTCCCATCTCCAAGTACTCCCTTCATGTTGCAATCTTCATGTCTGCATAATCCTCCAAATGAAGGCAAGTCCTCAACTCACCTCATTTCATCAAGTCATGTCTTCATAATCAACATCTGTGATGAGCATGGCCAACATGACTACACTCCTCAAAACGTCCCAACAAATTGTCCAAAGTGCTCTAGGTTATCATGACTTCTCTAGTTTTCTCAACAAACCATCTAAAGGTTATCATAAAGTGCATCCACGTCAAAGGGGTAAGTCCAAGTGATCTCCATAAAGTGTCAATTCACATGAGTGACCTCCAAATCATCAAATTAGGCTCAAAATATCCCTAATGTCCTCATGAAGTGCCTCAAAATAAATTTGACCCTCCTTTAGTGAGTAAATTGCTTTAAAAAATGTGCCAAAGGAGGGGGATGCTTTCGATTTTGACACATGGAAAGTATAGAGGATGTCCATGCAGATTAAAATAGCTCCTCCATGCCTCATAGAGGGTGACTAATTCCTCAAAATCCATGATATGCCTCAAAAGATGTGCAATTGAACAATCATGTGAAAAATGGTCTCTGAAGGCCCAAGTGTGGTACATGTATAAAAAATAAAGGGTCCATGTGGGTAAGGTGTTCTAAATCATGGGTGTGATAACCCTTACAAATAACAATCACCTTTAAAATAGAAAAAGAACAAGTGAATAGTTAGGGCCCCGTAAATCATGTANCCAAGTGTGGTACATGTATAAAAAATAAAGGGTCCATGTGGGTAAGGTGTTCTAAATCATGGGTGTGATAACCCTTACAAATAACAATCACCTTTAAAATAGAAAAAGAACAAGTGAATAGTTAGGGCCCCGTAAATCATGTATCCCAGTAGATCCACCTAAGAATGGCTACATATCTACCCTGGACATAAATTCCTGACATCAAAGGGAGTTACCACCTCCAAAGAGGTAGTTAGTTGGAGAAATAAAAACAAGCACCCTGAGAATGGGGAATAAAAGGACATGCCATGATCGTCTGCTTGAGGGGATATGGGTAACCACTAACCAACACTTGTACATAAGTACATCCCATCATGTCCACATACAAAGAAAATCATCACACATTGGATACACCCGAGTGGTCACATATTGTAAAAAAATATGGGGTGTAACAGTTGGTTCCAACTTGGGGAAATGTGCTCATCTTGAGAGTGCATGAGAGCTCCAAAATATTCCATAAACCTATAGACTTGTAACATTTTGACAAAATGAATATTAAATGCAATGGAGGGGAGGACACAATTGTCTTTTCCCTTCCTTGAGATAAAATAAATCCAAGCATGAAATGAAAAGAACGAAGTACGTAACATCAACCCTTTAGAGCATTTCATACAATGTAAACATCATTTCCTTTCTTCACTAAAGATAAAATGCAACACTCCATAAAATGAAACGCAAAAGTAGATAAATTCAGAAAAATTACTATAGTACAAGGATGCCTCGAAGGCATCAGATATTACCTTGATAGAACAATTTCAAAGCTTTCCCATTCACATGAAAGGGAAACTTTTCACCATCCAAATGACTTAAGTATAAATAATTGGCACTCTGTGTCTTGTCTTGACTGTGTGTTAAGTGATGAAAGGCACATCTTTAGTTCTCATCAAACTCAATTAACTCATTAATTCTTCCTTTCATTATACCTGGATCAGAAGGCCAAGTGGAATGTCTCGACGGAGCGATGATTCTTGCTTCATGTGATTTTTAAAATTCTTTTTGAACAAGGGGGGGCAACTTTTGTCTCAGATTTTATCGAAGTGGATTGGAATATTCCTTCAAGGGTATCACATCTCCCTTGTAGACCTTCAAACCATCATGGGGGAAAGAAAACATGTCCCTAAGTTTTCTGACAAGATTTTCCATTTTATTTCTTTCCTTTCTTGATATTCCTTCATCGATCTTTATCATCTTTGGATCCTCGGTTGATCCAATATTGACTTCATCATATTCATTAGGCTTAATCATCTCTTTTTTCTCTGTGTACCTGTCATGTTTTTCAAACATACGCTTGAGAGGTACAAGGCCTGTTGGAATCTTGTTGTCCTTTTTTTCTTCTAATTTCTATACAATTGATATGGTTCTCGAAAAAATCTTGTAGAATCATAGAGGAGATGACTACTACATTGGTTGTTTCATTCAAATCCTTTGGTTCATCTGTTTGGGACTCCACTCTAGGAGCCAATTCTATTGTAAAAATAATGTAGGATCTAGGCTTTTCAAAGTAAATCAATTCGTTCTCAGGGTCTCGAGGATACTCCATGTAATATTTCATCATCGACTCTCTATGCAAGATGACAGGTAAACCTTGAAATTTTGGAATAGTGGCATATGACAAATCCATATGAATATTGCTTCCAAGGTTAGTGACCCACTTTATGGATAGAAGCAATCCCCAAGAATCAATATTATTAATGACCACCATGTCCATTACTAAATAAATTCCTTGATGAGAGGCCAAGTGAATTTGAAGGCCCTTGATTAATCCACAAACTTTCACTTCCCTGGAGTCCATGGCACAAATATTCATGTATGGTATTGAAATATTCAATCCCAAATGTTCCATTACCTTAAGGGACATCACATTGGCTGAGGCTCTGGATTCCAACATACAATTGTGTAAGAACAATCCTTCCACTATCAATGATATGAAAAATGACAGGTTCTTCAGATCATTTCTTCATTTGCACATGGTTTGGAGAACGGTAGGGGAATATTCACTCTCATCCATGAAATGAGTTGATTGACTTGTTGGTTCAATTCCTAAAACTTATTTTATTTGATTCTTCATGGAAGGGATCTTTTCCATATCGATGACAAGAACAAGAATATTAGGATTATTAGTCCATCTTGTTACATCCAAATTCATTTTTGGAAAATTGCTTGTTTGGGGATCTCTTTGTATAATCTTTGTGTAGTGTTTTATTGGTTTTGAAACTAGATTATCCTTTTCTAGAGGCTTGGGAGGTCCTAGTTGATCCTACAGAAGACTATTCCTCTATATTTGATAGACTGCAGCTCCCTTTTCAAGCATTTGATGTATCTCTTCTTGGGAAGGAATCTTTCCAAATATTATGTTTTTCTTTCTTCTTCATCTTCCATCGACTACCCATTCTGGAATATTTATTCCATCAAGCAAATTGTTGCAAGTTTCCAAATTTGGCTTGCTATTCTGACCATTCACATGATACATTCTCATGTAGAAGGAACAATTCCTTTCATCATGGAAACTTTGGCAAGCCTTGCAAAAATAAGGACGTCCACCCTCTATCATGTTGGTAGGTTCCAACGATGTAGGAGGTATCTGATTCGATGGTGGACCCTTCTATCTATTATTCTGTTGCATCATGTTCTAATGTTGGCTTCTTTCCAACTGCACCATCCTACCCTCTAAGTCATAGGTAGTCATTTTAAACTTTTCTAGTTGGTCCAAAAGGCCAACAATAGTCTCAAGAATGGGATGTGTGGCAAGAGTTGCTTTCTATTTAGGGTTATCCTTCGCCCTGTGGTTGTTCAGTGCATTGGGCTTCCCTGAGTGATTCCAATTTCCATAAATAGTCTTGGAATTGATATTGGAAGAAACAAGAGTTGTAGGGTGTCAATTTTCACATGCAATTCTATGTGACTAATTTCAAATCTGAAAATTGCTTCCTAGTGATCTAACTATCATTGAACAAATTTACACTGAAATTATTGTCTGAAAAACATATGCAGCGGAAAAAATAAGATTAGAGATGCATCATCAATACAAAAGAGACACAATATTTATGTTTTGTAACTTTATCCAAATCTCCAAATCTGAGGACCAAAACCAATCCTCTCAAAGTCACCAAAACTGAGGACAGAACTAGTCCTCGCAAAATCACCAAATTTGAGGACAACCTTGTCCTTCAATATACAAACAAGAAAACCAAACCTCAACAATATCTAGAAATCTCCTCTGCCCAAGAATATATTGTATATCACATGTACGGCCTACTAACGTCACCTGTCAGCCTGTATGAATTTGTACCTTCCCAGAAAACTAGATACATGATTCACCAACTAGCAACCCACGGACATACATTGTTTTCTCCATTGCAAATCACGTATACCCTATATGAAATTCTTCCTTCTGCAATCCGCATATATACGTGCTTCTTCCTCGTACAAAACATGTATGGCACGAAAAATTCGCTCCATGCATGCAACCTTCTTCACTTGTCTCTTCAGGGACAGAATCACCACCTTGCAAGCTTTCCCTTGTTGAGATCACCAATCCTCCTAGGCACAAGGGAAGACTCACTTATGCCAATGCGATTCTTCTACAATGATGATCTAATGTCACAATGACATCTCTCGTTTATATAGGAGTCCAATGAGTGATTTCAGGAGTCCTTCATAAACTCAACAATTAATTAGAATATTTTAATCCTCTTTGTTGGTGTGGCACCCCCACACAAACCCACAAATCCTATCAACTTTCTCATGAGGCCCTACCTCATTCCTAGGTTGATTTCACTGAAACAAAAGTCAAAATTGGTGCCAACGAAAATTTCCACATGCCTGGCACATTGGCCTCTAGTGGGAATACCTATCGAAGCTAGAAAACAATCAACACCCCCTCTAAGTGAGGGAGGTATCCCATCCTCCAACATATGTATGTACTATTGTCGCACATAGTAGATATATCTCTAGATCGACCACCTCATTTGTATTCTAAAAGTAGTACAAACTGGCTACTCCCTCTGTCACTATGGAAAATGGGTCTATGAACTATGTCACGGTCACAAGTCCTGCTGTCAATTCTGTCTGACTGACTGCATCCACAGTCACTATAGTACATCTTATTGTCTAGTATATTTTACTGGCCACATCCTCGACCACCGAGGAAAAATATTTCTTACTGGTTGCATCCTCGGTCACTAAGACAAAATCTTTCAGTCGCATCCTTAATCACTGAGAAAAAAATTATCTGACTGATTGCATCCTCGGTCACTGAAGAAAATCCTGCTATGTAATATTCCTCGCTAAATGCTCCCTTTGTGACTGAAGCAAATCCTACTCCCCAATTCTCCTCATTGGATGCCTCCTATGTCACTGTAGAAAATCCTACTAAGACAAGTGTATCATCCATGGAGGTCTCACATTCCCTAGAATCCTCCTACCTTTGAAGCTCCTATCTAGCCTCTTCAACCCATGACACTTGTCTGTTGGTCCTGGAAGATGTCTCTCTCCAATTTGAACCTAAGGGGAAACTCCCTCTAAATGAACATCTCTCCCTATGATCCAATTGAATATTCCTGAGATCATGTTCTTTCTGATATCACATGTTCCTCCTGAAACTTGAATCCCTATAAGTCTTCACATCACCTGGGGCCATCTTCTCCTTGTCCACTTTCTTATGAACATTCTTGGGAGGCTTCTCCTCACTCCTGGATCCTGAGGGCTAACTTCTTCTGAACTCTCGCTGATGGCAAGGGATCATCTTACCCCTACCAAAATTGAGGACCTTTCAAACTCTCTTGGCCCATTATCAATTTCCAATTGAAACATGCCTAAACCATAGGCTATCGAAGTCATGGAAAAGTGGTTTCCTAAACTTTATTGGGAGTGCAATATCCTATCAGGATTCGACACGTCCCAAAACCAAAATATCATACGGTATTCCTTCACATTGCTCATGTCCTTTTAACGCCTTCACTACTCTGACTGTGATGTTCAGGATCATCGATCTCAGGTTACAGAATAAAACAAAGTCCACATTAAAATTCACTTCACTCACGAATAAACTTGAAGTGTTCTCGGGTATAAACTATGGTTTCACTGTGTATTTATATGAACTTTAAATACATTCAAACAATAAGAACCCGTAGCTCATTGGAATAAGAAATTACCTCTATCAAACGATGAAAACCTGTCTGCAAATGAATCGTTCGAACTTTAGACACATAAAGTATATTTTGCATATATCTTCAATCATTCACAATGTAATAACTGGAACATTCACGGATTCATTAAAATACTATGTTTCTTTATTCAGGTATACAGAAATTTTGTCACTTCAATTGAGCTCACACTGTCAATCTCAATTTCGAATCTTCACCTCGACTATGTCCTCCTCCTACTCCCCTCTCTCTCTATTCCTCTTTGCCTAATTCGAATTCCAACCCAAAAATATCTCAAACTAACCAACAACTCCCTTCCACAAATGAAGGAATTATTATTTTTAGTAAATAAATTCCTATCATGACTCAATGATCTAACTACTTGTTTTGATCTCCTCATGGGGAGTATCAACTTGCCACTTATTCCTATTTCTACTCAGAATTTGGCAACAAACTAACTACTTATGTAATTTTCAATTAATAAGAGACTTATTAATCAATCCTCCTCCAAATATTAGGACAACCTATCCCCTTGCTAGCCACAACATGTGAACACACAATCACATTGTTGGCTAGGTCTAGATGCTCCTGCATTAGACTCCCAGGGGTGAAAAGTCATGAACCCCTGTTCATCAATTCAGCCACTGTAAAACCTATAGCTTCCAACTCTACAGTATTCATCCATGTAGAATCCCCTACAGGATGCTTCATCCACTTGATAAAATATCCCAAGTAATTTTATGTCTTGTTCATGTAGTTTATTGATCTTTTCTATCATCACACTTCATTGTTGGTTTCATCTTACCAGGCTTCCATATCTTATTCTGCAGTTTGCCATTACATTCACCTGTATCATTATTTTTAGTCATTCTTCTTTTCTTCTTCTGTCATCTATACATTCTCTTGGAATGTTTTTGTATGAGTCTCCACAACTCATCAATTTATCTGTCCAATCCACTTGTCAAATGACAAATACTATTCTTCTGCAACTGGTTGTGTTCTTGCATAAGAACATCATAATCCATGTGCCAATATTTTCCCATATACATCTCTAATACATACAAATTCCTTCTCCATTTATGTCCTGCAACAATTCCAATTCCTTCTTCTGGATTCTCATTCATGTCTTCATCACTTCTTACTTCAATTTCCAGTATACCTGCGATCTCACAAATTTCTTGAAAACTAAGAACTCTTCCTGCTTGTTTAGGTACTTGGGATACCTCTTCCTCTAGTAACTTAATTTTTGCATCCTTGATGACTATGGAATCATATCCATCTACTTATTTTTATATACCAATAGACACACCATTGGCATAATATTCTTTTGAAATGTCACTTTCAACTTCTTCTTCATCAATACATCTCTGCTTTATAATAGTCTTCATGTTACCATCATCCCTTGAAACCATCTTTGGCTCAATAGCTCCATACTGTGAATTCAACATCATTCCATATTTATGAGACATTATGATCTTATCCATATTTACTTCAATCTGATCTTCAGAGACAATTCATTGTTTCAAAATCATTTCACACTGCCTTATTCCTGCATACAAATCTTCACCAGAATCAATCAATTCATGAACCACAAATGCTTCACCCTGTTTTCTCTGTATGTCAACATTCTTGACAACTTATTTTTCACATTTGTCATCCATGACAACTTCTTCATTCTCATTCAAATCTGATTTTACAGTCTAAATACTCATTCTCTGGTTTTCTAGCCTCTTCTACAAAAGACTTAACTCATGCCACAAATCAGCCATCTCACTTGGAATTTCTCCCAAAAGCTCTACACAATATTCACTACCTTCATTGTTTTCAACAACTGTCAACAATCCTTCTTTACTCTGATTGTCTTCAAAGTTAATAGCCTTCAGTAATTGTTTATCATCTACAAAGTCTTTTATAACAACATTCACTAGCTACTCTTCTTTGGCTTCAGTCTTCAATGGTTGTCCAATACATGCATAATTCACTACAGTTGTGTTTAACAACTTCCCTTCCTCCTTCATCACAAGATTATGTGAATGTACTTCTTCCATCTTCTGAAAAGCCAAATATTTTCTTTTCTTTTCCTCTATGACAACATTAAACAGTTTTCCTTCTTCAGTGTAACCTTCATTCACACACAAAATATTAGTTTCAAAACTATGAGACACTAAGGTCTCCTTAGATAATTTCAACATCAAATCTTTTGGTTGACTTTCACTCCCTGAATACACCAAAATATTCTCCATTAGTTTTATATTAGCTTCATCAATTTTCCTAAGAAAACTCTCTTATCCATATTCATATAATTGGATCCCTTCCTTCTTGATCAACTTTTTCTCAAGCTTAGCTTTCTTGAGCCCTTTATCCTTCTTCCAAGGAAATGGTTGTTGTCTTTGCTCTTGCTACAAGGCATGCCATTGCCCTTTTTTTCTTTTCCATCATCCATCCAATATATTGGTCCTCATTATTGTCTTGAATCAGCTTCTCTATCTTACTGAATCTTTCCTTGATCTCAACAAACTCTTTGTCAAAATCATTTTGACTTGTACTCTGGATGCCTTTTGTTTTAACATCTTGCTTCCCTTGACTGTAATTATTCTCGGAATTCCTCACATGACTATGGATAGTCACTTTCTTTTCTGGCTCCATGACAGTGTCAAAGAACTGTCTTTCATTTCTCATGTCTGAGCAATCTGCATGACCATAATCAATCATTTTTTCCTTTACTTGTATGAAAGTTTTCAATGACTTTCTGTTGTCTTCTGAGTTTGTACAACCTGCAAACACATGCCAATCATTAGTTTTAAAATCATGAGGTGTCATAGCCTCTTCTGTTGTTTCAAACATTGAATGTTTCCACTGATTTTCATTCTCCAAAGGACCTATGAAACCATTCATTAGTTTCACATCTTCATCATCATCTCTCGCATTTAAGTTCTACTCAGGTTCACCTAAGTAACCCTTTCCTCCATCATATATCTCATGTTGCAACTCATCTCTTTTGAGTTCTTATCCTAACTGCACACTTGTTTGATTTCTCATCCTAGTCTGCAACTGACTCCACTTGATTCTTTTCTTCTGAACAACCCAACCATACCTTTGGTTTACCATATTCTTCTGTATGAACTCACTCATCATCTCTACTTGTACATTTACCTCATCTATTTATCTATCAATTTTATTCTTACGTGATCCATCATAATCTCTCTTAGAACCTTTACTATGACTATTAGTAGCCATAGTCTTCTTTCCTTCATGAACTCCTCTTTGTTCATCATGGAATATAAACAATCCATCTCTACAAGTTGACTCCATCAACCTGTTTGTAGATACCACACCAAGATTTTCCATGCTTAGTCTTCTACTAGCATTTCTGTTGATTTCTTTCTTCTGGTTCTTTCTTCTCTCTGAACCCTTAAGATAACCATCAGTAATCATCTCTTCTTCCTTCTTCTGTGAAATCATCATGATCCACCTTGTGAGTTGCAACAACCTCTTCTATCTCTATAACAAGTTTAATACTTGTCTCCAGTACCAAGTCATCTTCTTGGTGTCTCTTCTTCTTCTTGGTTCTTCACATAGAACCTCCTCTTAAGAACTCTTGCTCCTCAGCTTTCAAAGCTGCTAGGCTGCTGCTTTTCCAATTTCTCACTTCTCTTGGAGAACTACAATCATCCTCCCTTATTCAGAAATTTACTTTGTTGTCTAGTTCAGTCACAAATCTCTTTACTCTGCTTTATCCACTAAAACTTTATTTATGCTTTCAACACTCAACTTTACTCATCATTTATTCCAGAATTCAACTAGATAGATTCATGGCCAACTTCTCATTTCCTGTTGCTACTACCTCCAATCAGTTAGTCTCTTCACAAGTAACTGATAAATAAAAATCATCACCTTTTGACCACTTATACTTCATCATACACCACTGTTGTCACTTACCTTCATTGTTCCTCAAACAAGAACATACTTTCTCTGAGAATTTCCTTCAATACAGTTTGTCTTACCTTTCTCCCAAGGTAGAAAATATTTCCAAAGAACTTCAAGGCTCTTTCGCAATCACAAACTCACCCTGCAATCAACAAATCAACTCTCCAACTTGGCAATGCTGGAACTTATGAATCCTTTCTCCTTAGAGCTTCCTTGGACTTCTTGTGAACTACAATATTAGCCTTTGTAGTAAGAAAATATCTTTCACCTTGCTCCTATACCTCACCAAAACTCTATCCCGGGTTTGGTTTCTTTGTACCCACTAGTCTTCTCTTCACAGAACCTCTTGAGTATTTAATACTCCTCTTCAGGCTTTCTTTCATGTAGTCACCTTCACCTATTTTTTTTTTTTTTAAATATCCTTTATCTCCTCATTACAACTTCAATCTATAATATTCTTCCAGTTGTTGCTAAACTGATTCTTCTTCTATTCACAACAGTTCTAGGCCTTCAAACTTTGTTTAATTTGACTGCTTGAATATTCAACTTTATGCTCACCACTTCTCTTATGCAACACTTCTTTGTTCTTTCAAAGAACTTACCTATCATCTCAGTACCTCCTTTTCCACTCTCTACTCTTTATTCAAGAGTCTTATTGGTGTCTACAACTTCTACAAGCAGTCTGCTTGTCTTCTCTTCCTACCACTACAGATCTTCTACTTATGTTTTTTCTCAATGTAGAAACTCTGTTAAGCACTCTATCTTTAGCCAAAGAGCGAAATTTCTCTGATACCAAAATTGATGGAAAGGGCTCATCTTACCTCTACCAAACTTGAGGATCTTTCAAACTTCCTTGGCCCATTATCAATTTCCAATTGAAACATGCCTAAACCATAGGCTATCGGAGTCAATGAAAAGTGGTTTCCTAAACTTTATTGGGAATGTGATATCCTATCAGGATTCGACACATCCCAAAACCACAATACCATAAGGTATTCCATCGCATTTCTCATGTCCTTTTAACACCTTCTCTACTCCGATTGTGATGTTCAGGATCATCGATCTCATGTTACATAATAAAACATAGTCTACATGTAAATTCACTTCACTCACAAAGAAACTTGAAGTGCTCTCGGGTATAAATTCTGGTTTCATTGTGTATTTATATGAACTCTAAATACATTCAAATAATAAGAACCCTTAGCTCATTGGAATAATAAATTAACTCTATCAAACGATGACAACCAGTCTGCAAATGAATCTTTCAAACTTTATCCACAGAAACTATATGTTGCATACATCTTCAATGATTCAAAATGTAATAATTGGAACATTCACGGCTTCATTAAAATACTATGTTTCTTTATTTAGGTATACAGAAATTATGTCACTTCAATTGAGTTCACACTCTCAATATCAGTTTTGAATATTCACCTCGAATATGTCCTCCTCCTACTCCCCTCTCTCTCTATTCCTCTCTGCCTAATTCGAATTCCAACCCAGAAATATCTCAAACTAACCAACAACTTCCTTCCACAAATGAAGGAATTACTATTTTTAGTAAATAAATTCCTATCATGACTCAATGATCTAACTACTTGGCTTGATCTCCTCGCAGGGAGGATCAAATTTCCACGTATTCCTATTTCTACTTAGAATTTGACAACAAACTAACTACTTACATAATTTTCAATTAATAAGAGACTTATTAATCAATTCTCCTCCAAATATTAGGACAACTTGTCCCCTTGCTAGCCACAACATGTGAACACACATTCACATTGTTGGCTAGGTCTAGATGCTCCTACATCACTATCTTCCTCTGAGCATGTACCATTTGTGGGGTCACCTGCCTAACCACTCGTGGAGCCAAATACTCCTCCTCGTCCATATATTTTCTCCTACTGGTCACAACATTCATAGGTTGGCCCCTCAACCTATATAAGTTTCCATCCCTAACTCCAATAACCATTGTTTATTTGAAGATGGATTGTCTCGGCACAAGAAATGCATTTCCATCTCGAAACAATACATGATATTCGTTCCTCTCAATCTCTAATACTAAGAGGACACACCTCCTGAGTTCTGGAACCCACAACACATTCGACACCCTGGGTGTTTCTCCTAACTCCAATCGAAACAATACAATACCATATCCTCGTATTGAATTCTTAGCTCCTATACCAAGCTCCACACATAAGTTTGAGCCAGTCTTTGTGAGAGTATCAAACAACTCTCTAGCACCTTTCATATGGCACCTGTACCTAAAAGGGTGAAGGCCAACATGATCTCCCTCTGGAACCTATCTGCAACCTCATCAACCTTTGATCTTGATTCATGTTGCCTTCTTTCGCTTCCCCTCTGGTGTGGAGACTGTGAAGCATAGTGCCAAAAATCATGACACTCAAAAAATTTGATCTTAATAAGATCCTCCTTCCATCTCGGCTCTGGAGATGCTTCCCTCTCATGAGAATCCCTTCTCCCCGATGAACCTCTTATTTTTAGAGAAGCCTTCTTCCCTTCCTAGTGCGAGTTTCAAGGACCTGGTTCTCATCACTGCTACTCTTTACCACACCATCCACATCATCTATGGATACTAACTGGGTCTCCACCTTGATACAACTTGTCCATAGTCTGTCAAAGTCTGACAACTTGTCTCATGCAAAAATCCCCTGCGCAAATGGCTCCCAGGACCTGGGAAGATCTCTTAATGCTACATTCACCAACTCAACATCCTATATTGTCTCACCAATAGTTGTGAGATGATCTTGTATTTGATTAATATTTATGAGATAACTGACAATTGTGCCCTCACTAGTCATCCTGATAATCTAAAGTTTGTGCTTCAAGTGTAGCATCTTGCCAATATTCTTGTTTTGGTAAATACCCACCAAAGAATCATACATATCATTGGCAGTTACTTTCTCGACAATGTGAGGAATCAAGTGGTCCTTCATAGAATCTAGAAATACCCACTTGGCCTTCACTTCCCTCTTCTTATGGAATGCCAAATCTACTAGATCAATCAGGCTAGGAACCACATCCTCAACATACTCCTTGAGGTAATTCTCTTCCAACAAAAGGTTAACGCTTGCATTCCAAGCCCGGAAGTTGGTTGCCCCTTCCAAATTATCCTCAAGCTTCAATGTATTCACCATCTTGACCTACTCGGAACAAGAACAAGAACAGGTACAACACTCTTCCAATGTTGTAGCCACCAAAGTGTCTCAAAATGATCCCAAGCTCTGATACCATGTCAATTTTCGCATGCAACTCTATGTGACTAATTTCAGATCCGAAAATTGCTTCCTAATGATCTAACTATCACTAAACAAATTTACACTAAAATTATTGACTGAAAAACATATGCAGTGGAAACAACAAGATCATAGATGAATCATCAATACCAAAGAGACATAATATTTATATTCTATAACTTTATCCAATTCTCTAAATCTGAGGACCAAAACCAACTCTCTCAAAGTCACCAAAACTAAGGACAAAACTAGTCCTCTC
>SNQJ01S0201555.1:0-16853 GCA_010110895.2 Picea sitchensis | reverse complement strand
TGTTCAAGCAAGAAGTGCCTATGTGGTCGCACGTAACATTGAGTGTTACAAATGTCATAACTATGGACACATAGCCAGTGATTGTAGAAGCATGATCAATACTTCCATGAAAGAGAATATTGATATTAGATATAAGAAAGTATGGATAAGAAAACAAGAAGAACAAGTGAACAAAGGATAGGTACCAAAGATCGCAAGATTGGAAATAAAACGAGATGAAGAAAATTCTATAGAGAAAAAGAAAGATGTCAGATACAAAAAGGTTTGGAAAATAATTGAAAGAAAGGAATGATAGATAAATAAGGAACAGGTTCAAAAAATTGTACTTTCAGGCATTGTAGTGAAAGATGAATCCACAGACAGAAAGAAAGAAGTCATAGCTCAAAGAGATAATGAATCTACCAATGAAGATGATTATGAATCTACCAATGAAGATGATGATGAATACACATCAGAGCAGGAATTGTTTTGAGCCATTCGGCTTAGAGACTCCCAAGTAATATGAATATTAGATAGGGGGAGTCTATACGATAGCTATGACATAACAAAGAACCATACTTTGAGAAGATTGCAGAGTTTGAGAAGACAGATTCAGAGCAATCAATTAGCAGAAGTATAGTTTGATAGATTAATCAAGACTTCATGATAGTATAGTGATAAATGGGTTAGCATTATGGACAGATGCGCAAGTAGAGTCTTGGACAATATGGACAGATATGGATCCGTAAGATCACTTAGCGGGTTTGGACATATATATGATAGTGGACGAGAGCATGGATTCATAGATTGGTTCAGAGAGTGGTTCATAGACAAAGGAACGTGATCATAATGGATGATAATTATACAGGAAATGGCTCAAACAATGCTAATGGATTCCAAATTGACAGATATTTTTTGGACACATGCCATGCATACATCAGTTCACATTCAAAACAGAGTAATGCTCAGAAACAACAATGAAAAAACTCGCTACGAACTATGGAAAGGAAGCTGGTTCGTAGAGTGGTTCAAAGACAAAGGAACGTGACTCAATGGATGATAATTATACGTGAAATGGCTCAAACAATGCTAATGGATTCCAAAAAAATATCAACATAAAATTCAATTAAAAAAAAAAAAAAAAAAAACATAGTAATGCTCAGAAACAACAATGAAAAAACTCGCCAATTTAACTATGGAAAGGAAGCGCTGACAACAATCTCTACATCAAGGTAACTCAAGGTAATATTTTGACTATTTTGATGATATTGTTTTGGAAGTACTAATGACAAGTTGCTTTTAAATTTGCAAAGGATATGCGTAATGAATTTGAAATGTCATTACTTGGAGAACTATCCTTTTTGGGTCTTCGATATGTCAAAGAAACCAAGGAATTTTATTTCAAACTAAGTATATCATAGAAATGCTAAAGAGGTTCTAATGGAAGATTGCAAACAAATTGCAAGTTACAAAGATGATTCAAAAGTCTATAGATCAGAGGCAATACAAGTCAATGATTGGCAACCTACTATATGTGACAAACTCCAGACAAGATGTAATGTAAAGCAGCTGACCGTGTGGCATGATTTCAAAAACAAAGACCAGCTGAATGACATGTATTAAAGGTGGGAAGAGAATTGTGACATCTCAAAGGAACAAAAGAGTTTGGATTATGGTATCCAAAAGGAAAGGATCTATCTCTCATTGCCTACACGCATACAATGTGCATTGGGCAAGCTGTGGTTGATGATCACTCTAAGCACTCAGTGGAGCACCACTTGGGTGAGGCTTGGTATCATGGCTAAGAAAGGAACAATCATCAATATCTCACCCATGAGGCGGGTAGGGAAGGGTTGCAACAACAACATGCTAGGGCTAATTCTGCTCCTCTGTGTTATTGGATAAATCTCAGAGGGGACACTAATCCCATCTCCCTAGACTCGGACACTGAGATTAGAACAAAACATGACATAACATGATGCTTTCCTAAGTTTTAGATATTGAATTACTAACTAAAGAGGGATAGGACATACCATTTAAATGTCACTTTCTCTCACCATTTCCATCCTAGCTCCATTCCAACACTCATACAATGATGAACCTAAAAGAATGCAAACCAACCAAAGTGATAGTAATAACATAAACTCAATATGCTCATTTATGTGATCAATGAATCTTACAATAAAACACAACAAGCTTTTATAGGAAAGAACTATATTATTGTATCATATTAAATGTGAAAGAGAGATTACAAATCAGGCCTTGATGTCAGAAGGTCCTCCGACCGTCTTCGCTCCCACACACTTCCACCCTAGAATTCGAGAGCATATAGATCTGATAATATTCACACCCTATATCTGGACAAAGTGGCTCATCTAGCCAAGCTAACAATCTCCAAAGTTCAATCCAATCCAAGCTAATCCTCAAAAGATAAGCTTCTCCATCGAGTCTCCTTTATAAGTTGAAGAGGGATAAGGTGAGGAGGTTAGGATGATCCCACTAAACTCATAAAAGGAGAAGATCCAAAACATTCCGATGCTTCAATTCTCACCATGGGAAGTTTCTCCTTCTAGAAGCATCAAGAAGATGCTCGTTTAATGCATGAGCATTTTCTGTACACCCCCGCCTATATAGCAACATGTAGAACACTTCACTAACCTAGCTAGTGAAAATTTTTGTGAAAATCAGCATTAATCTCATTTATATAGCAACTCATGAACATCCCTTTAATAGGTTTTTACAAAGGAGAATACAACTTTTTCTCAGAAAAGTTCTTCTCCCTTCTTTCAAGAACGCACTAATCGACTTCTGAAGGAAAACAGATAGGTTTACATCATTAACTAATATAGGGATGAAAAAAAATAATGTAATGTGAGAGCCCCCCAAAGTATGAAGTTGTGAAACAGAAAGATAGCTGAAATACTTTGTCAAGTGTGTGTAGGAACAAGGAACGCTTAGTCGGAAACTCGCCAACAAACAAGGAAATAAAGCATAATAATATATCATCACCGAGGTAGGTATTCCCATACTCATTACAAATGACTCGGGGATCATAAATGTCGCATATGCAAAGATCCATGTCAAGCAAGACAAGTCATGGCCACAAAACATGGGTTGAATCGGTGGATCCATGCCAATATGACTAAATATGAACATAGCCACCAAAAATACACACCGTGGATCTATGTGTTAAAGACTCAAATTTGAACATAGCCAATGAGGCATACAATGTGATCTATGCAACAATACAAACTAAATATATTCCAACGCAACCTAAATCATTTAAATATCCGTGGTCTTCATCTCCACCACTCTATAGTACCTAATCTAACCATGGTACATGTGTTGAAGTTTTAACATAGAAACCACTTGATTACCTACCAATAGTGTGTATATCATTAACAAGTGCGAGGGAAATCACCTATTAATGTCAATGACCCAAGGTACACTAGTACAATCCAAATCCAATGTGAGTTAATGTGTTGAATTCGAACACTCAAGGGAATATTCCGATCAGGGTCAATGATGAAACCCATTGTCGAAAGAGTTTAGGAAACCCGCCATTGAGGCATGTAAGTCTAAGGTACCATTGGTTTCTAAGCCTAATTCCCTGATAATGAGTTGAAGTCAACAGGAAAGACTCATCACGTGAGGGCCTTAATGTATCCCCCATCAATGACATGAAACTGCAATCAAGATTTGATGTAGATCGGAGTAACAAGTGATTCAGGATCACCAAGGGATGGGTCAGATGAATAGAGGGCTTAAGGACTCAGAAATGGCCAAATCTAATAGAAGGCTTTTCTCCTAAGCTAGGGTCCTTCTTTGAAATGATATTGACGACACCTATAACCTGCCTTTGGAAATACCACCCAAATAAAAGGGATCACACCAACAGTAATATTATAAGGATTATGATCAAGAGACAGTATTCTCCAACCCAGACTGGTAAGAAAGTGTGAAAGGGTGGTTGTTCGGTGCGACTCTTCCATGGAATAATACAAGTTTATTACCATTTCTTTTCCCAAATTTTTTCCCTTAATTCATTTCCTGGGCTAGCAATTCTTTATTTTTACACAAGCTTGAGGAGGATAACATATGCTGACGTAAGTTCATCCTTCTGATGAGTCCCTCTGAGTATGCCAGAATGAGCCCTAGGAAGGAGTGGTTCGTCCCATATGAGTCTTTCAATGTTTTTTTATGAGTCCAAAAGAAAGAAAACCTTGTAGTTTACCATGTTTATAGAGTCTAAAAAACACTTAATGAGAACTCTCTCATTCCTTTTCATAAAGTAGTCTAATGAGACCAAAAAGAGATAAACTATCGCCAAATGTGACATTTTCTTCAAATACTTTTAACGAGCGTAAAAACAAGATCGCTCAAGAATATTTTCATGTTTATAGAGTCTAAAAAGAGCTAAAGGAGACTCCAAGGAGTTCATTTTCATATAACTCACAGTCCTAAAAGGATAAAAGCATACTTATTACATTCTTCATTAGATTTATTTCCGTAATAGAAAGAACAAAGACTAAGTTTCAATAACTTATTCTCATGCATTTACGAGCATGAGAAAGAACAAAGACTGTCTAGATTGTTTTCATTTTTAATAAGTTTAAAAACAAAAACAAACCATGCTTGGGATAGATTTTATTTCTATCAATGCTTTAAAAAACTAAAACAAACTATGCTTGGACCTGTTCATTTACAATAATCTTGAACCAGAGGAAACTATGCTTGGATCTCCCAATGCATAACACATGGATGGTTAGTAATTAGCCCCCAGCTTAAGAAACTAGCTGCTCAACCTCAGCATGAAGTCCAAAGGTCGAAGCATTGTCATAGTTTGTTGATCATTCAACTCAAGGAATGAATGAAGATTCAAAATAATATATGTAGGACTTGACCCAAATAGAGAGGGGGACGTTGTTTCATTTTTTAACGAGCTTGACACATGAGAAGAACTATGTCAGAATCTATGTTTCATTTTTAACGAGGTTGCCAGCCAGAGACGAAAACCATCCTCATAAGTGAATTTCATTTTTTAATGAGCTGAAATCAGAAAACCATGCTCAAGTCTCTGTTTCATTTTAATGAGATTGAAATCGAAAATCATGCTCATGGCTCCTAAAGTTCAACTCTCGTAGTCTGCTTCATTTTTAACGAGCTTAATGGCTGCAGAAGAAAACTATGCTTGTGACCTTTGTTTCATTTTTTAACGAAGCTGCTACGTGAGATAAAACTATGCTCGTGATTTTTGATCATGGCTTCCAAGAAAATAGCGCTCCTGAAGAACACCATGTCAAGGGACAAAATCGTCATGATTCCAAGAGATCTTCACTGATGGAAGAAAATAACTATGGAAGGAACACATGTCGAGGGTCTATTGTGGGTAAGGAGATCAGGCTCCAATAAACCTACCAAGAAATCACCATGTCAATCCGCCACCGTATCCAAGTCATCGGTTGAAGTCATGGGTGACAACGCCACATAGTTGACCTATGGAGAGGGTGATATCGCCTGCGATATAAGAACCATTTAGGAGGCAATCCAAAGGTGGTCAATCTTAAGTGAAAGTTGATCAATAGTAACAACTCTTCCATCATGAGGGAAAGATAACACACTAAAAGAGTAGAGACAATAACTTTCATGGCATAGACATAATCCCAGCCACAGAGTAAAGCAAAATCCAAGGGTATTAATACCATGACGTCAATAAAGATGTGTTTTTCCCTCCCAAAGTTAAGGAAACTGAGGAAGGGTCCTAAAGGTTGACTAATTCTTCAGTCAAAGTTCAACATATTCTCACAGAATCAAAGCATTGTAAGCCAGGAAAAGCCCAAAGCTTCTGCCAAGAAAGAGACAGAATTACTAACGGATGAACCTTCATCTATCAACTTCCGAGGAATGTCTCGACCACAAACCTTTATTGTAATCTAGAAAGGAATGTGAGAGGAAGACGAGGTCCAAAGTAGCACACCCCCAATCAAAATGGAGTATTCTTTTACTTGGAGCCGGTTCCACGAGAGAAGGAGGAATAGCCCCCAACATGGTAGATTATGTATCAACATAAAAAACATGGGCATTATCGTGTTGCATTTTCTAAAGGGGAGAGATCAATCGATGGAGAGATAGATCGACCACTTGGGGTTTTCATTCTCCAAGGGGAGAAATGGGTCATGGAAATAAATCGACCGCTTTAGGTTTCACCTCTAACAGAGAGTGGATCTAATCGAGGATGAAATGGATCAACCACTTTGTCAAATGGTTCACTAAGGACGGACCGCATTGGATGAAGGATTAATCAATCTGATCAAGCATGGGTCCGGGAGGACTATTCCTCCATCAACTACAAGGCTGAGAGAAACCTACAATACAAATGAAGTTGGAGGCGAAACAACCATGTCTTCCAAGCATTTGAGGCTTTTTCATATGAGGAAAAAGGTGAGTTAGATGAGTCCCTTTACATAACATACACGGAACTTGACTCTACACATTTCTCTTCCCAACTACAGATAGTGACTAGTTGATCTGAGGTCATCAACATGCAGGTTCGAGGTCAGACGACATGGGTTGGTCGTGATGTGTAGACCATACTTCATAACCTTGGATATACCAGACAATCCTTAAGAAGATGGTGCACTTTTACAAAGCCTACAAGGGTACTTATGCTTACGAGTTGTTTGGGTGATATTGATATCATCAACACTCCCAAAACAATTAACAATAACTGGTTGTTCTCCAACATCTTTGGCAGTGTTGGAGGTTTGGACCCTTGTTTATCTTTCTTCTTCTTAATCTTTTCTTTTCTTCTTCTTCTAATCGGTTACTAGTTTCCAAAACTTCACTTGACAAGCAAGGAAGATGAAATGAAGGCAACCTTTGCAAGTGAAGAAGGTGAAGAAGACCTATCAGAAGAAAATGAAGGATCAACATGAGGTTGATGCTCTTGGGGGAAGCGTTTGTGACTCAAGCACTAACTACATTTAGGATTACCAAGTGGAAAACAACCATACCGTAATCCAATTGTGAGACCTAGAAGGCTCAAAGTAGCAATATGAGGGAGGACCAATGTTTTCGTAAGAAGGAAAAACAAAGTCTCAGAAAAGGAGTTCCTTCATTATCATTCCGAAATGGTTTACAAAATAAAGATCCAATCTAGAGTCCTCAGGGAAACAAACAACACACGTTAAAAATCTAGTAAGAAAACATTAATAAAACAAACCTTCTCACAATGAGCACACTAGTTGGTGGTGAACTAACGCTATGAACAAAAGAAGAAGGTCAGATAGTGGGTGGAAAGTTACATTGGATCTAATTCGCTAACGGTGAATCCCACGCTTCTTGGTGCACCCAGCCACATAATCGTGGGTATACCCTCCAAGGAACCCGAATGAGTTTGGCAAACTGCCGATTCCATGCACCGTGAAGACTTGCCCCTCCACAAATACCTTGTGTAAAAGAACCTTAGAGGAGATAGGGCCACCATGTCACTACAATGGATGCCCTCGGGAACAAATGACAAGCTCGATCCACGCCAAGCAGCGTGGTATCTACCCTGAAATCAACTTGAAAGGCTTCCAATCATAATTGTGGGTATACCTTCAAGTGACCTCTATAATATGCTAATCTCACACCACCAACAAAGCAGTAGAGTAACTTTTCCACTTAATGCACCCTCTGATTGAACCCCTGTGTGAGAAGGGAGTCCCAGACAAACAGTAGTAAGTGGATTTAACTCTCCTCACTACAAGATACTATACGATTTGCAGCTTTGAAAGTTATTCTCAACACCTATTCCAAAGGCCTACAGCTAATTTAATGTAGGTTTGCTATCAAAAAGTATAAAAATGTCTAATCAATTTTATGAGCACTTTATTTTATGGCTAAGCTATTGTTACTCAAAAGGAAGATGGTGTGACAATATGGTGTTTGACCGATTCAAAGTTAAGTGCAAAGAGAGAAGATGCAATCTTTTCATTTCGAAGGAGAACCAGTGCTACCAGAAGGAGAAAACACGTATCATTCCCAGATGCACAATGTCCCAACATTTTTAAAAAACCCATCACTATCAATATCTTTAAGAAATTATCAAAATAGACTATACACCAATACACGATTCATGCCCCCCACCTACCTTCATGAGAGGGGAAATTTTTCAAAATTTAAGACAAAAAAATGCCAAGAATCACAATTTCTATTACTTCAAATGCAAGGATGGCCCTAATCTAATATAAAGCAAGAAATTAAATCTTATGGTTTCAAAAAATTTCAATTAAAAATAAATAATAAACTCTTCTTTAAAACAAAGAAACCCAAACTAAAAAGTTTCTTTTAAAGAGAACCTAGTCTTAAGAAATATGATCTTTCCCTAAACAATTTTAAAGAGTCACGCTTTTGTAATTGAAAGACACCAAAAGCAAGAGACCAACTTCAAAACCAAACAAAGCAAAGATGGCTAAAGGAAACTCACAAAAGAATGCCAAGCAGACCTAAACGCATCAATATAAGCTCTGGTGTTCAATCCAATGATCAAAGAAAACTGCATCAAAAGATAACAAGACCCTAATCCAAAAAAGATTACAAACAAGTTCACAGTGAAGTTAGTAGTAGACATAAATCAACAAGCCAAGAAAAGCTAGTATTGGGTGAGGGTGCGAAATGTCGTGAATTAGTTTAAACAAGGAGGTAAAATCAAAGTTTTTAGCAAGTTGTATACAGGTGAAGTGTGGGAATGTTTGTAATCAAAGAATTTGGAAAAGGACAAAGATTCTAAGTGAATTTTCAGATCTAGAGAGTCTCGATAGATCTCCCACAGACTCAAAGACCATAAATCGCTGTAAATCAAATTAAGGAAAACTAGACTAACTAGGAAACAATTGATTCCCCAGCCTGAGTGTGCTTAATTTTGTTATTGGATAAATCAGAAGGGACACTAATTGATCTCCCTACATCCACCTATATCTAGAACAAACACACCGTAACATGACTCTTTCCTAAGTTTTAGATATACATTGAATTTACTAACTAAAGAGGATAGGTGACATATTGTTTAAATGTCGCTTCCTCTCGCCATCGCCATCCCAGCTCTATTCCAACACTCATACAATGGAGGAACCCGAAAAGAACTAAACCAACCAAAGTGATAGTAATAGCATAAACTCAATATAAACCCATGTATGTGATCAAGGAATCAAAAAATAAAACACAACAAGCTTTATAGGAAAAGAATCATATTACATCAGATCATTAAATGTGAAAGAGAGATTACAAATCAGGACTTGATGTCAAGGTCCCTTCCAACTATCCTTGTTCCCCACACACTTCCACACCAAGAATTAAGAGAGAGCATAGATCTGATAATATTCACAATCTATCTTGACAAAGTGGTTCATCTAGCCAGTTAACAACTCCAAAGCTCAATCCAATCCAAGCTAATCCCAAAAGCTAACCTTTCCATGAGAGCTCCTCTCCTTTATAAGTTGAAGAGGATAAGGAGGAGGATCATCCCAATTAAATCATGGTGCTTGGTAAGATCCAAATCATTCGGATTCCACCTCACCACATGGAAGTTTTCTCTAGTGCCAACAAAAGATGTGCTCGCTTTTCCCATGTAGGAGACATTTTCACACCCCGCCTATATAGCAACCTGTGAATTTCAATTTAATCTAGCTATGGTACTCAAGAATTAGGCATTTTCAAGACCCCAGGAGAAGAACTCCGCTAACATCCTCTTAATAGGGTTTTTTACAAAGCAAAATACAACTCCTTCTCTCAGAAAGTTCTCCTTCTTCTTCAGAACTGAGCCAATCGTCTCTCCTCCGAAGGCAACAAAATATAGGTTTACACTATTAACGCTCATAGGAATGACAAAAATACAAAATACCCTTGGATGAAACAAAACTCTTGATGATATACAGTTATGATGAGCCCATTCCAATATATTGTGATAATACTGTGTGTCATCAGATCTCTAAAACCCGGTGATGCACTCCACATCTAAGCATATCCAACTACATCACTTTCTACAGAATAGGTTGCAGAGAAGAACATCGAAAGGAATATGTGGGAACAAAAGAACAAGTGGCATACATCTTTACAAACCGCTCATCTTAAAGCTCCTTTAAGCATTCGGGCTCTGAGACTAGGAGTAATTTCTACCCAAAATGAATGCTTTTGAATGCTTATCTTATACGTTCCTAGATGCACATGAGGAATCAATTACAAGACATATCAAAGGAGAGAGATTTATCAGATGCAAAGGTAAATTCTCTGAAAGAGAGCATAGAGGCATGTTTCTGAGGGGAGCATGACGGTCACAATGGAAGAATGAGCGATATGACTTAGAGTGATACCCTTTGTCAAAGGGGAGATATGGTCTATGAAGGGAAAGAGAGTAATCCGAGGATTATAAACATAAAGAAAATAAAATAACATAGATGTATGGAAACATCCCCAAAGGAGATACTGCTTCATTGATACAAGGGGAGAGTAGAAACATTGATAGATATATAAGCATGAATGTTATCAAGGATCTAAGTTTTTCCACCAATGTTGAAGGCCATGAATGCCATAGGGGAGATTGTCAAACAAGCTCTTAGGTTGATGGATTGTTGGCTGTCATTGATGTCAACTATTGGAGAGTGATATTGATCTAGATTTAAGAGCAAGAATGAAATGAATACTGCATTATTATTAGTGCTTAACAACGAAAAATAACGTAGATACAATAAACCGGTTTTCTATTCAATAACAAAAATAAGCTGAACCAGAAATGCAATGGAAACAATGGTTGAATGGTGGTGTTTATCTCCTCGAGAAGGAGATGTGGATCATGGCAAAGTGAATTCCCAAGAAGAAGAAGATTACACGAAGCTCAAGGATTTTACAACAAACAAGAAATGAAAAAACCCTAGACATCCAAAAACCTAACCCTAGGGAAATGAGAGCCCAAAGTATGTGCCCCGTTTGGGTAAGTTAGCATCAACTTCCCAGGGTCGTAAAATTTTCATACGACTGCTTAGGTGTGTGATATCCAGTTGGAAAGGTATCATTGAGATTAATTTTGAGGGCCTCAATGATGCCTTTTAATGTCACTAAGGGGCTTGATCCTGAAAAAACCTTCATTTAGGCCCTCAAAATGGCCCCTGGTTAAAACCATAAATAGTAAAATCACAAATTGTCGAACTCAAGCGAGCCGCTGAAAGGTGGTGGCCACCAATATCCATAAGTGGATAAATCCTCCCTCCTTAGTAATAAATGGTTCCATTGCGCTGAGGTCCCCATCAGATGAGGAAATTTCACCTAAATTTGGCCCCGTGAGCCACTTGCCTTGTGCAGAGTTGCCCCGCTTTGACGACTGAGCAAAGGCTATTGTCGAAAAGTTCTTTGATCCGCGGTGTCCAATAACTGCATCATTGATTCTTTGTTGTAAGCAGCTGGGGGCTGATCTTTGTTGGTGTCAATTGTTCTTCTACTTTTGTGGTGTCCAATAATGGTGGGGAAATAAGGGCAAAGGAGATCAATGTTGAACACTCCAAGTACGTTACAGGAAAGGAGGAATGTTGAGCTCAAAAGCACTATCTCCCACGGCCTTGGTGATAGTGTATGGCCCATAACGGAGAGGGAGAAGCTTCCTATGGGGTCATGTAAGACGTTCTTTTTGCAAGTGCAACCAAACTTGTCGCCACCCGAAACTTATGTGGCACCAGGTGTTTATCATGGTTGTTTTTACTTGCTATATTCATTGGACTTCAGAGGATATCCCAGTCTGATACATGGATGTGGGATCCTCTCAATGAATTGGGTGGCTTTATTCTACTTCAGCTGGAGAAGGAGATGAGTCACCGGGACTGACCCAAGGTGAAGTAACATCTATGGAACCCAATGCCAACTCACCACCGAAGGTTGGGGTCTGTTGAGCCATGCAGGCTTGATCAGAAATATGCTGGACATAGGGTTGCCTCTGTCCCATGTGAGGGTGATTTGAATTATACATGTGCTGAAGAGGCGTACAATCATTCCGATTTACAACCCCGCTTGGCCATCTTTCTAGGAGGAAGGTCGGATTTGGCAGGAGCTTGCGTCTAGCAAAGGACCGAGGCTCTATCGTGTAGTCGTGTTGAGAAATCTAATGTCCCGATCTCGAGACAATGATTTGTGGGATTCCAAAACAAAATTCGCACTCGCTCAAAGAAGATCTGCAGGGTTCTTGCCGCGATGTTCTTCTTGCGTGCAACCAAAATCGCTATCTTAGAAAGTTTATCAACAACCACAAAACATAACATTTCACTTGGTGGATGGAATCATTATGTATCCATTGAGATGGATTCCCATGGCCTATCGTGAGTTGGAAGAGGTGTACGTGCCCCATTCTTAGGTGTGGCTCATGGCAACAGCGCAGGCGCGTGACTCCGATATAATTTCACACCTTCGACGTTTTGGCTAGTAGAAATGTTTTTGTGGCATCGCTAATTATCTTTTCGGATGTCGGCGTCCCGCCAATTCACTATAGTGGATTGCCGATCATTCGTTCACTTTATGGAACACATATATGGCCCGACGACACAACAACCCATCCTCAAGATGGAAATTATCGGTCAACCGCGCAAAATCTGTAACATTTGCAGGTGGTGGAGAAGTCGTGGTTCATTCATAGAGTTGGGGCCATCCATATGTCTCATGGCCGCAGAGTCTAGAACTGTGGTGAGTACCATGACCGGGCGGTCTCATGTGAAATTAGCCACACAATTGGTGCTTGTTTTATACTTGATGAGGTGGAATTGCCGGGGAATATGTGGACCACTTTTGATGTATGCTCATTTTGGTAATTTTCCCTATGTCTGCATAAACTGTAGTGTTTTATGATCGGTGTGGATGATTGTCCTTCCCAAGAATGTAATGTAATCCAATCAAGCAGCTTGCACAATGGAGTACATTTATTTATCATAAGTAGGGTACTTAATTTTAATAATATCCGACAAAGGTCTCAATTGCGATAGGCCACTGGTGGTCGTGTGGCTGAGTGTGAGAATGGTGCCACAAGATAGTCCAAGCATCCGCCTCGATCTCTCAAGGATGTTGTATTGGTAGTGAAATTATCAACAGCACGCGTTTCAAATCATCAACTTTGCTGTTGGGACTGAATTCCACACGAATTTTCCTTACCACCACCCCCATTTATTGCCATGGCCCATGCAATATGGAGAATCTCAACATGAACCCGCGTAGAAATTGACAAGGCCCAAGATGTTGGTTAGCTGGCTACCACCATGACTTGATCTGGTTGATCCACATGCACGCTTCATGCCGACCAATGATAGGGAAGCCTAAGTAATGGACCCATCCATGCTGAAGAAGATTTTTTCCAAGTTGGCGTATAACTTGTGTCAAAGCAATGTGTGCAGAACTTGCTGAATATGCCGCAAGTGTTCAACCCAAGTCTTGGTGTAAATTAAAATGTTGTCCGGGATACTCACCACAAAAGTACAGAATGGTCGAGGGATATCGGCCCATCATCCTCATGAAAGTGGTTGTGGCATTTGTCAAACCAAAGGCATGACCAACCATTCAAAAGGCCTTCCTTGACTTGAAGGCGATCTTCCAAACATCTCTGCTCTATTCTATCGGGACATAGTGGTAGCCAAACTTATATCAATCTTATTGAAGCATTTGGCCCCCGTGAGTTGACTGGCGAGGTCGCCGATTTGGGGAATCAAAATTTGCTTCTAATCAGATTTTTATTTTAGAGCCCTAATCAAAACAGAGTCGCCAGGATCCATCTTTCCTGCATCAAAGACATGATTAGCTCCTATTGGCAGGATGATATGGGGCTTGATGTGCCCCTAGGAGAAGTTCTTGGATCTGCCTCTTGATCTCCTCACTCTAACAAAGAGACATGATAGACTGGCCCATTGGGCAGAGGTGCACTGGGGGTTAGATAATTTGGATGCTTTACTTGGCAGTGTTTTGGTACCCTGGTGGGTGAGGAGGAGATATCTGAGTATTCCTCCACCACCTTATCTACTTGCTTCTAGAGGTCACCAGACCCCGGATGGTTGTGATCTTTTGCTTATTCTCGGGGAGCGAATCGCGAAGAAGACAAAATTCCCCGTATAAGAGATGACCTTCCATTGCTTAGCGTGAGATCAAGGAATGAAACTATTGACCGCTTCTGCATCCTATACAATTTCTGTTCAAAGTAATACACACCACGAGGCCTAGACTCATATACGCATATGTTTCCATAAATAAGGTTTTCTCAAAAGAACATCACAAACTTCTCGGGGAGAGGAGAAACTTCACACAATACCCTCATCTTTGAAGGCTTGATGTCATATGACAATCACATCATGGTCACACGTAAATCGCCTTGGATGATCCATCCAATGGTGTAGGTTATGGTCCGTGTTGTTGGCAGGCTGTACCAGCTGACCCACCTCTCGGCCGAGATGAGGTTCTTCTGGACACCGCTATCAACAATGAAGTGCGACGGGGTGCCTTTCACCCACATCCATGAATGGAAGAGGCACCTCTCCTCTTCCGCTCATCCGTTCACCGTGCTTGAGCGGTGGTAGCAACGGTGGCAACTGGTCCGGCCAATGATCCTCGGTTTCCCTTTTATGGTTCGACTTAGATTCTAATCCCATCTGATTCGGTGGATTTCACTGCCACCAACGACTGCTGAGGGCGTCAAAGAATGTTATGCCAAGGGCTCTATGGAAGTCGCACCAATTTCTAAGATTCTTTTCTTCCAATGTCCTTATTTGCTTGGCGGCTTGACCGGTAGTTCTACACTGTCTATATTTTCTCTCGTTTTGTTCTATGGGTTAAATGCCTTTCCTAGCTTTCTTTTTTTGTGAGGGGTTCCAGGGCCCAAATTGTCGTGTCTTTAGTTTGAGCTTCTCGCCGATTTTGATGACATATCGGTAGGCCATGCCTAAGGATGAGATGTCCGGAATTCCATTTCGACCGATGTATCTATGCAGAGCACCACGACATTTGAGCACCAGATCACCGAATCTTGATACCCAGTTTGGTGCGCAAGGTATGGAAGATATTTGTGAAACTGACACCGCTATTCTTTCTTGCCACGCAGGGTCTATTTGGTATACAGGCTCATCATAACTTCCGACAGTGGTAGTATTGTTCCTTAATAGCATCCCCGGCGATTCCTATGGTCATGACTCAAAAATAATGAGGGTTTCCTCTCAGCTTCTTTTTCTCATTGAATTTTTCCCACCAATCTTTGACATGGGAACAACTTTGAGGAGCTTAAAAGCACCTTTTCTCAAAAGTTGTGGACATAAACATACCCTTCTAGTAGATTCCAACACTTGTCTACAAACATTCACAGCCTATCCGACCTTCAAATATAGGAATATCAAGTTTATTTGTACCTTTAAGGGAGCGGTGCCTCCGCTCGAAGAATATCCGTCGCCTACAGAAGTCAAGGATTTATGCTAAACTATCCATCATCTCGCTCCTCTCATGGAGGGCTTCCTTTAATCAACGCTGAAAGGATCTTGTCCCGGCCATATTTATTCTTTTCTCCTACATGAGAGGTCGCTTGGGAATGCGAGAGCTTCAGTCTTCAAGAGAACAAGTCGAGACCCAACCCTTTGTAATTAATCTCATTGGGGACATGCATTAAGACGACAAGGAGCAGACGCTCTGATACCACTGATCCATGGCTTTTTAAGAGAAGAGCTAAATGAATACGTGACAGCCACCGTAATAAGCTTAACACAAAATAACAGATACAATAAAACTGGTTTCTATTCAATTAGAAAAATGTTTTAAATCAGAAATGCAAATGAACACGCTTTATAGAATGGTGGCGCCATCTTTGAGAAGAGATGTGATCTGCCAGCATGCATTCTAAGAAGATGATTGCAATGAAGCTCTAAAGGCCTTTTACAATAAATAAGAATCTAAAAACCCTACACATCCAAAAACCTAACCCTAGGAGATGAAGCGCCAAAAGTCATGTGGGCCCCGTTTGGGTAAGTTAGTACATCAACTTCCCGGGGTTGTAACTTTTGCATACGATCTTTGTTTTAGGCATGTGATATCTCGTTGGAAGGTATCATCGAGGAGATTCATTTTGGGGGATCAATGATGCCTTTGTCTATCATTGGGGAGCTCGATCCCGAAAAACCTTCATTTAGGCCCTCAAAATGGCCCCGGAAGTTAAAACTACTGAAAATAGTAAATTTCCAAAATTGTCATAAAATTGTTTTGAGCCAGTTGGAAAAGGTGGGTGGCCACAGATATCCATCTGGATCATATACTGTAGATTGATTTCAACCCTTAGTTATTGATGTCAACCCTTGGAGAAATTCTGGTAGCACAATGGTTTGGGTAATGGACACAATGTTGTTTCATGTATAATGGTATGAGTTTTAATATATTTGAAGGTAATACTATTCTAGATGGATAGTACATGTCATTACATTTCTGGTAGTATGTGGAACGTCACATAACTCCTCACGGTTACAGAGTTATGGCCATGAGAAGTTGGAGAACCCAGGTTTGGGTAATGGACCCAAGTTTTTTTTATGGATAATGGTATGAGTTTTGATATATTTGAAGGAAAGACTATTCTAGATGGATAGTACATGTCATGACATTTCTGGTGGTATGTGGAACGTCGCATAACTCCTCATGGTTTGAGAGTTAAGGCCTTACGAAGTTGGAGGACCCTCATATGTTGGCTTGAAGCCCCAAAAGGTCAAAGAAGTCAAAGAGCTTGCAAAGAAGAAATTATTATTTAAATGATAAAGTAAAGTGACAAAGCCAAGAATGATTATTTAAATAATAAAGTGAAGTGACAAAATCAAAGAAGATTATTTAAATGATAAAGTGAGGTGACAAAG
>SNQJ01S0201554.1:0-16853 GCA_010110895.2 Picea sitchensis | reverse complement strand
TTATACAAGCTAAAGGGAAAAGTGTGCAAAGCTACACTCAAGAATTTAGAAGAGCTTTGATTTTGGGTATAGATTTATCTTCTCAAGAAACTTTACTCAAATACATTGAAGGATTGCATAGCTATTTGAGACACACAATTCTCATGTTTAACCCTACAAATCTAGATGAAGTTTGTGCCCAGGAAACTCATTTGGAAGCAAGAGGGAATAATATTCCTCAAGAGGGCAGCAAGAAGACATTTGTTAATGGAGACAAGGGAAAGAGGAAATTCAAAGGAAATGGAAGAAAGAATGCTTCAGTCAAGAAAGAGGGAGAGAAAATCACATTCAAACATTGTTCAAAAGATGGCCATGATGAAGACCATTGTTGGAAACTTCATCCTGAAATGAGACCCAAAATTTTCAACAACAAAGGGAAACCAAATATTGTTGCAACTACACAACATGATTTAGGATATGATTCGGGAGATGAAACAAAAATCACAGCCATGGATTTTCAAGGTAAGGACTCTATTGCAAGTACTAGTTATTCAAGTAGTAGCCTCAATAAAACTCAACATGAAAAACAAAGAATAGAGGTTTTCCACACAAGGGTTATTTCAAAGCATACCAAGATAGATACTCTATTTGACACTGGATCTCAAGCAAACCTCATTTCTAAAGAGACAATCAAGAAATTGTATTTGGAAACTACCCCTCATCCTAAACCATATCCTCTAGGTTGGATATGTGACAATGCCAAATTGCATGTGACAAGAAGATGTAAACTTAGATTTTCCATCACTGCAAACTTTATAAATGAGGTAGAGCTTGATGTTATTCCATTGGATATTTGTGGTATTGTGTTGGGAAGCCCATATTTATATGATAGGAAAGCCATCTTTCATCGTCATAAGAACAAATATCATTTGTTTAAAAATGGAGTTGAGTACATTGTTAGAGCACATACAAAGAAGTTGAATTTGTCACTTTTAAATGCTGGACAAATGAAGAGATTAACCAATGCTAGTATGAACTTTGTACTCTTGATGATCAAACCCAAAGACAATGTTGAAAAAGAAGATTTCCAAGGCTGTGATGCAAAGTTAAAATCAGATTTATATGAGGTTGTTAACCAATATGATGAGATGTTTCAAAACCAAAAGGATTGTCTCCTAAAAGGGGTATCCAACATGAGATTCAATTGCAGCAAGATTGTCCTCTTCCAAACATTGGTATGTACAGGATGCCAGTCATGGAGAATGCTGAAATTAAAAACCAAATCCAAGAGTTGCTTGAAAAAGGGGTTATCATGCCAAGCACATCGCCATGCGGGTCACCAATTGTTTTGGTACCAAAAAAAGATGGTGCATGGCGCATGTGTGTAGATTTCAGAGCCTTGAACAAGATTACGGTAAAGAATCATTATCCTCTTCCTAGAATTGATGATTTGCCTGATCAATTGAAACATGTTAAGTATTTTACTAAGTTGGATTTGAGAAGTGGATATCATCATATTGGGATTGTTGAAGGAGACACATGGAAAATAGCTTTCAAAACAAATCAAGGTTTGTTTGAATGGATGGTTATGCCATTTGGGCTTCGTAATGCTCATGCTACATTCATGAGAGTTGTGAATGATGTTTTAAGGCCTTTTCTTGATGATTGTGTGATTGTCTACTTGGATGACATATTGATATTTAGAAAATCTCGTGAAGAGCATGGTATGCATGTAAAGAAAGTTTTAGATGTCTTGAAGAAAGAAAAGTTGTTTTTAAAGATGTCTAAATGTGAGTTTGGAAAGACCTCACTTGTTTACTTGAGACATATTGTTGGAGGAGGAGAACTGAAAATAGATCCTTCAAAGGTCAAATTCATTTTGGATTGGCCCAAGCCCAACAATGTAACAGAGGTAAGAAGCTTTTTGGGAGCAGCCCAATATTGGAGAAATTTTATTGCTAACTTCCCTTAAATTGCAGCTCCATTACATGCAGTGAAAAGCATCAAGCAAGTTTTCCAATGGGGAGGGAAACAACAAAAACAAATTGATGCATTGAAGGAGAAGATTAGTTCGTCTCCAGTTCTTGCACTTCTTGATTTGATACAACCATTTGAGATATAAACATATGCAAGTAATTATGCAATGGGAGCAGTGTTGTTGCAACATGGGTAAACCCATTTGTTTTCATTTTGAAACTTTTAATGGTGTTGTGATTAATTATCCTACATATGAGAAGGAGTTGAATGCATTGGTGCAAAGTGTGAAAAAATGGAAACATTATTTGTTGGGAAAAGAAACTATCATTCACACAGATCATTAACCATTGCATTACTTACAATCGCAAACAAAGCAACAAGAAGCAAGGCACTTCAGATGGATGGGTTTTCTACAACAATTCCACTTGGTTATCAAGTATAATAAAGGCATTTATAACAAAGTTGTTGATATGTTTTCTAGGCCTATTGTTAATTCTTCAGTTATTCATAAGCATAATTATACCATGCATGAGATCTATGTTGAATAGTATGCTTTATTTGTTGATTTTAAAGAGGTTTATGCAACTTTGTGTCATTCTAACCAAGATGAGGAATTGGATTACCATGTGAATGATAAGATTTTGTATCATCTTGGCAAGCTATGTATTCCATAGGGTGAAAGAGTCAACATCATAAGGGAAGCACATTCTTCTCTTATTGTTGGCCACTTTGGTGTAGGCAAGACGGTGGCTAATCTGCAAAGGTATTTCTATTGGCCTAAAATGAATGAAAGTGTTTCAAGATATGTAAGAGGATGTTCTTTATGTGCTACAAGTAAGCCTAGCAACAGAAAGTTAGGATTGTACACTCCACTTTCAGTTCCTTCTCATTGTTGGGAAATCATTTCCATGGACTTTGTAGGAGGATTACCTATGTCTAAAAAAAATCATGATTATCTTTATCTTGTGGTCGACTGTTTCATAAAAATGTGTATTTGGATGCCTAGTAAGAATCAAGTTGCAGGTAAACAAATGGCATAAATGTTATTTCAGCATGTTTGGGTACATTTTGGGTTGCCCAAATCCATTGTTTCTAATCGATATTCTCGATTTATTGGGAGCTTTTGGTCAATCTTATGGGCACTCATGGACACCAAGCTGAAAAAGAGCACAGCATTTCATCCACAAATTGATGGTCAACCAAAAGTGGTGAATAGAACAGTAGTACATCTTCTTCGTGGTTATTGTAGTAAACATCCTAAACTTTGGGATGAGCACCTACACCATATTCAGCATGCTTATAACTGGGCTAAGCATTCATCGACTCAAACATCTCCATTTGAGGCATGTTTTGGTTATTTGCCAAAATCTCATTTAGATTTTATCTTTGCGAAGGATATTGCTATTGATGGTCATTATGACATTGATAGAGCAAAGAATTTCATTGAACAAATTCAGTTGGTGCATCAAATGGTACAAGAATAGTTGGAAAAGAACCAAGCCAAGTACAAGACAAGACATGACAAGCATCGTGTTGATCACAGTTTCCAAGTTGGAGATGAAGTTTGGATTTACATTAGTAAGGAGAGGCTTAAAGAAAAAGGTAAAAAACTAAAACCAATTAGATATGGACCTTTCAATATTCTTGAAAAGATTGGTAACAATGTCTTTTGTTTGGATTTGCCTCCTTATATGCAAATGTATGCAGTTGTTAATGTTGAGAATTTGAGATTGTATGAGCCTCCTTTGATTGATGATCAAAGAGAGTATGTTCATATTCCTTCCATAGATGACTTCTCGCCATAATATCTTTCAGAATTGCATTAGGACACAATCCTTTACAGAAAGATAAGAACTTCAAAACGAGGGAATGTTGAATACCTTTGTGTTGGTCTTAAGGGCACAAATCCAAGAAAAGCTAAATGGATTGAGGTTGGAAAGGTGAGGGAATTGTAATCTCATCTTCATATTGATTGAAAGTAGTCTTTTGGAGGTCCAAAATCTTCCCAATGGGGAGGAGTGACCCAGGGGATCAAAAAATGCTCAAAAATCAAAGTACTTGAAATTGCTCGAAAAATGATTCATTGTGTAGATATCATCCTCACGATCTCAACGCAAATTGAACGAGCTCAAACATTGTTCGTATGCGAGAGATATCACATTCTGTCCACTTTTCCAAACATGCAAAAACAATGTTGACCGTACAGTCTGTACATTCCACGTGTCAATTGACCATACGACTGACGTGGAAGGTGCTAACGTGTCAGGTGATTGGCAGTAACATGGACCAACTAGTGGTCGACATGTGTCAGGTACGGGGCGAATGGAAAGGTGTCATGTGGCTAGCCAGGGGTTTCCACATGGCACCCTGTAATTGGTTTATGGTTTAAAATTTTATGGATTCCATAGAGGTTGAACCCGCAACCTCCGTGGGAAAATTCTTGGCAAAGGTTGGGCTACCATCCCACCTACGATGTTACTTAACAACCTATTTTTAAAACAGTTATTTGAACTTGCAGTAAAGTTTAAGTCGGGCAGGAAAAGGGTCGGGGCTTAGCCCCAGCCCTTGGACACACGAGCTTTGCCATATGACTACGCACGGACTTTCCAATGGATAAGTTGACATGGGCACGTAAGTTTAGGTCAGTGTCAGGCCACATGGGACCACGCGAATGTAACCTCCGCTGGAAAAGGTGCTAGTTCTCCTAGCGGTGCAACATTTTGTCCAAAATTGTGAAATGATGTGCTTGCTAGGTTTATGGCACGGGAAATGCATGAAGCTAGGTTCAGTTTGACAGAGGTGCATTTTGGTGAGCAGGTACAACAAGTTAATGGAGAAAAAACTTCAAGGGAGTGTATTTTTCACAGTTTTTTACCAAGCCAGGTGTAGGAAGAGCCCATCTAGGGGTTTTTGGACATTCTGGATCCATTGAAGCCATCTATTTTGCATATTGAGCATTGTAAAGCAATGATTTTGACACTTTGAGCATATAATGAAAATGATCCATTGGAAGCTAGACCAGGAGATGTATCCCAAGAGAGGGGTGAACTCCTTTATCATTTTGTTGTGTTATGTGCTTACTTTTGATGGTTGTTTATGTATGTTGATGTTCCTCATGTTAAGTAAAAAACTCATTAATTTTATGTGTTTGCAACTTGATCCAATGGCCTAGGTCACGTAACTTTTGCACTTGCAAATTTGTACACACAAACATTTTTCATTTTTAGATCACCTAAATGGATGATAAGACTAAGGCAATGATGCGAGAAAATCTCCCTCTCGTCGGTCACTCAAGTCAAAAGGTTCTCTAGGTCTTTAGGAGATGAAACGAAGTGAAAATGAAGTGTTCCTGCCCAGAACAAGACACCAAAGGAAAAATATGGCAACTTTCAAGTACAAAATGATGTTAGTATTTCATAAGACCATGAACCTTTGAAATATAAGCTAGCTGATATAAAATTGCAGCAATACGAGAGTTTACAACAGAAATAAGTATTTTGTAACAACAGCAAGAAATATTCCTCAGAATTGCTTGAAAATATAATAAAAAGTTAGTTTTTAATAGGCATAATGATAATCAATTGTCACATGCAATTTATGAGGTGTCTAACTAGCATTAAAGGTTAGTTTTGCAAAAGAATTGTTGTAGTTAGATGGTTGTAGAAATCTTTTGTAACAACAGCAAATATATTAGTCATATAGGCTAAGTTAGGGTTAGTTGTAGTTAGTAAAATCTTAGGAGGAGTGTTTGAGTGTTTGATCAATCCTTCAATAAGAGAGAGGCTAGAACTAGTGCCTTCTAGGGATTATGGAGTCAAGTGGAGGCTTCTTCTAAGGCTGCAAATCAATTTTGATAGTGCACAAAAGTCTAAGAGGGAGAATGCATAGGAGAAATAGTAACTTAAGTCCCCCTATGCATTTTCTTAAAGAAACAATATACTAGGGTCTAGGCAATTCTAGGCCCTAACAACTTGTTCTCCTTAGGCTTCTTATGGGAAAAACTTAGACAAAGATAACTAGGTAAAACCTTAGAGTGCTAGCAAATTAGGGATCTAGGGTTTTACTAGTTACTAGATCAAATCAATGAAAAGCTTTGGCAAATAGAAAGTAAGAAAGTAGCAAATTAAGTTTCTTACTTCAAGCATTAAGTATACCATGCAATCTCATAATCTTGTATGAGCAAATTAAACCATACATAAACCATTCAATAAATGACAAAAATGCATATTTTACCTACTTGCACCAAGAATAATCATGAAAATACCATGCAAGATCACCATAAAAGCTTCCAAGATTGATCCACTTGCAAAAAATCAGCCTTATACAAGAGTGTGCCTCACAATTTCAGCCACTAGCCCTAACTAGGGCGCAAATTTCAGACCGCTCCTCTTGTGTGAGGAGTGGTGATGTAAAAATGAGAGTACTTTATGTTTATTTATACAAAATTTTGACCTTTAATTAATTTTCAGGTCAAAATAAGGCTGACCTGGCCAATTTACAAATAAATTCAAATTTGGCATAAATAAAATTAATTAGCATGTAAAATCATCCTTAAGGGTGACGTCATGCCCTTCTAGGGTGACGTTGGACCCCCAAGGTGGAACGTTGGGCTCCAGATGCAGAACGTTTGACCTCCAAAGGCCCTGAATGATCCCCACATGTGCCAACCATCTCACAACTGCCCTCAAAATGAAAACCCTAGCTCTGGATGACATCCAAGGTCATGATGTGACGTCATGGGCTCTCAAAGGTCAACGTCCAGGTGGAAGAGAAAGATCTCCCTGGGTCTAGGTCTACCAGGGTGTCTCCAAGGGAAACGTCCTTCTTTCTTCCTGGTGCAAATCTTTGATGTCTTCTTGCCCCTGGTTGGGGTACAACATCCATCTATGGGCTTTCAGCCCCATGAAGGTCCGAGCTAATCATTCCCCCATGTGTATTTTTCCATTGGTCAAGGTCCTTCAGCCACAATAAGTATGCCCTCCAGGGGTTCATAAGTCACAAGGATCATAACATGTAAATCACATCCGATGATTAAATTTCCCAAACATGTGCATCAAACCCCCCTTTACCCAGACAAATGCTCAAAGACGTTATGCAAATTAACAAGTCAGGTTTGGAGAAGGTCTCAAGGTGTCCTATTGGGAAAATCATCCTTAATTTTGGGGTGTTTCCCAGGTGAGAACCAATCCAGGTCATGTAAGTGTATGAGGTGGTGTGGGGTAAGTGTTTGGGCATGTGGTGCAGTAAAAACAAGGAAATGCAAATCTTACATGTGGGTGACTTTGTAGAGGGCGAGTTGCACCTTGTCATAGATGCCATTGTTTCCTAGCCTGTTCATTGCCTTTTGTTTTTAACTTCATTTCTTTTGATCTTTTGTTTTTATGCTTCAAGGGAAGAGTTGAGGGACACTGTCCTAGCTTGGTGAACAGTGGTGACAACGTTATCCACAAACATTTCACGGAGATGAGAAGGTTGGATCATGATGAGACCCCCTTTCTCTTGGCTATGCCACCAAGAGCCACTACCTTGGTTTGGTGACCAGATAAATGGTAGTGTCATACCACTACATGCTCATGGTCATAATAGTTCAGCTCGTGATGAGACCTCTTATCCACCAACTAATACCTTGCTTGTTTATTTTTCTTATAAGTTCTCATTTCTTACTGAGAAGTCTTTTATTGCTTTCTCAGGAATCCCTAGGTGAAGCATCTCAAAGGTTTCATCTTTGGATTTTAACTCTTGCCAGCTACTTTTACCCTTTGGGCCTTTAGTCCCTTCTTCCCACAAGGCAAGGTACAACCCTTCCTAGTGTGGAAAATCCCAATGCTCGAATAAAGGTAGGGGGAGATGAGAGGAATAAAGATGGAAAGTGGTAAGTATTGATGGAATGGACGATGACCTTTCACAGACCTACCCAGTGGCAACCCATCCTAAAGGGAGATCAACTTACTAGGGAATCATGTCACCCTTCCAGGTATGAACAAGTCAAAGAGAATAATTTTCAAGCAAACGTTCTGAAAGAAGGAGAATTCAATGCAACATATTCAAATGCTTTAAGAATCAGAGTGACACATACCATGATACCCGAACTCATTACCTTATGGTGCAAGACTTACTGCTACTTTAGGACCAAGCTGGTGGGATGGATACTATTGTTGTTGATAAATGGGCACCACTGAAGAAAAGAGGGGACCTCTGGGGCCATGCTCAACTCATCCGGCTCTCGTCACTCCATGTTTGGGCCTCGAGACACGATCTCCTTAGTTATCCCTAGGGTAGGGGATAACAGGGTCGACTTTACAAATACCACCATATAAATATGGTTTGACTAATCCGCAAAAGGGGATTTGGTCTTATACAAGACCTGACATGATCAATCCACAAAAGGAGATTTGATCTATAAGATAATAACTCAAATATAATTAGAATATTCTTCGAAGTTACAACATTTCAACAATCGACACACTTATTGAGAGGGTGCACTTCCTCTAGGCCTTTTAGTCCACACATGTGGCCCTTTGTTGATTTATTTTGACCATTTTGAAAAAGGCGCTCATGTATTGGAGGGTTTTAAGGGATACTTTGTCTCATTTATTGTATGTTTCCCATGGTTTTGACTTTGGGCCAATGGTTACGGAAGAGAAAGATACTCAGTTGATGGAAGACACATCTAGTCAAGATGAAGGCCAAGAAAGCATTGAGGTAGCAAAGATGAAGAACGTGATAACTGAAGAGTTACCCGCTGATTTCTGGAGTATGGATTTTGATGGAGCTGTGAGTAAAGAAGGAGAAGGAGATGGAGTCTGGCTGCATAATCACAGAAACAGGTATTCAGAAAACCATTCTTACAAATTAAATTTCCAATGTACTAACAATATTGTTGAGTATGAAGATTTGATGCTCGGTCTGAAGCTTTTGAAAAAAGTTGGTGCTAAGCAGATAATGGTAAGAGGTGACTCTGAACTGATAATCAAGCAAATCAAAGGTGAGTACACTGTTAAACACCCACGTCTTAGAGCTTATAGGAATGTTGTTCTTGATGCCTTGAGGTGTTTTACTGAAGTTGACTTGCAGGTAATGCCGAGGGGACATAATATTCTGGCCGACGGATTGGCTACGTCAGCAGCCACTTGTAAGATTCCTTTCTGCCCGACTCGCCCATATACTGTTGAGGTGAAATGCAGACCGACAGTTCCCGACAATATCAGGTATTGGCAAGTGTTTGGTAATGATGACCAAATCGAAGACTTTCTGCAATGCAAAAACGATTTTGAATGTACAAATATAGATTTAGAGAACGAAGATGAAAATGTAAGTAATTCTGATTTTGAAATTGATAGTGTAAATACCATAGATTCGGTAGAATTAGGCGATGACGAATTGGATACTGACGTTTTACAGTTGAAGAGCAATGTTTTGCCGAGAGGTCTTGTTCCTTTAGAAGACTTGTTTGACAGTGACGATGTAGCCAAAAAACCAAAAATAGAAGCCCATGGACAAGAGGTAGAACACTGTAATATAGGGACTGAAGAGAAACCTAGGATGGTCAAACTGTCCAAATCATTACCCCCAGAACAAAAGCTCAAATACATTGAGATGTTCAAAGAATATTCAGATGTTTTTGCCTGGGGCTATGAAGATTTGAAAGCCTATGATACCAGCATCATACAACACATGATTCCAATAAAAGAAGACCAAAAACTGTTTAGGCAGAAACTTAGGAGGATAAATCCCAAGTTGCTCCCTCTAATAGAAAAAGAAATCAAGAAAATGTACGACGCCAAGATCATAGTTCCGCTGCGTTTCTCCAAGTGGGTCTCTAATTTGGTTCCTACACGGAAGAAAACCGGGGAAATCAAACTCTGCATAGATTTCTGAAATCTAAACAAAGTATCCCTGAAGGATAATTACCCCTTGCCGAAAATGGACCACATCCTGCAAAGGGTGGTCGGGTCCAGTCGGATATCTCTGTTGGATGGTTTCTCGGGCTACAACCAGGTCCTGGTTCACCCGGACGACCAAGACAAAACCGCTTTCACCACCCCATGGGGCACTTTCATGTATGTGAAGATGCCTTTTGGTCTGATGAACGCAGGAGCCACGTTCTAGAGGGCAATGGATATCGCCTTCGTGGAAGAATCGGGTAAGTTTATCGTTGTCTATTTAGATGATGTGACTGTGTTTTCTCGATCTGATGATGAACACTTGCGGCACCTCAGGCGAGTTTTCGAGAAATGTAGAAGGTTTGGGATTTCTTTAAATCCTAAGAAGAGTCTTTTTGGGTTAGAAGAAGGCAAACTGCTGGGACACATCATCTCCAAAGATGGAATCAAAATAGACCCCAGTAGAATCGAGGCCATACAAAAATTAGAACACCCAAGAAACCTCAAAGAACTACAGTCGTTTATCAGAAGAATTAACTTTCTACGAAGATTCATTCCCAATCTGGCTGAACTCCTCAGAAACATTACAAACATGCTTAAAAAAGAGGTTAAAATTAAATGGGACTCTGAGTCCAAACAGTCTTTCGAACAAGTAAAACGAGCACTCATAGAAGCCCCTGTTTTGATCAGTCCTGATTTTACTAAAGATTTCTATCTATTTTCTTTCGCTTCCAAACATACTATAGCAACGGTGTTACTGCAAAAGAACAGCGAAGGATATGAACATCCCATAGATTTCTTTAGCAAATCATTAAGAGATGCTGCTCTGAATTACAAGATCATGGAGAAGCAAGCGTTTGCTTTGGTAAAAGCCATAAAATATTTTAGGGTCTACATTTTCCATTCCCACACCATAGATTATGTTCTGAATGCGGTAGTAAAGGACATCTTGACGCAGGATAATATGGATGGAAGAAGGGGAAAATGGATTGCTGTCATTTTAGAATACGATATAGAGATTAAGCCCACGAAACTAATCAAAGGTCAAGGCCTTGCTAAATTAATGGTTGAATCTAATTTCCATGCTCTTGACATTAATTTTCTAGATGTGGCAGNGGAATGGACGATGACCTTTCACAGACCTACCAAGTGGAAACCCATCCTAAAGGGAGATCAACTTACTAGGGAATCGTGTCACCCTTCCAGGTATGAACAAGTCAAAGAGAATAATTTTCAAGCAAACGTTCTGAAAGAAGGGAATTCAATGCAACATATTCAAATGTTTCAAGAATCAGAGTGACACATACCATGATACCCGAACTCATTACCTTATGGAGCAAGACTTACTGCTACTTTAGGACCAAGCTGGTGGGATGGATACTATTGTTGTTGATAAATAGGCACCACTGAAGAAAAGAGGGGACCTCTGGGGCCATGCTCAACTCATCCGACTCTCGGCACTCCATGTTTGGGCCTCGAGACATGATCTCCTTAGTTATCCCTAGGGTAGAGGATAACAGGGTCGACTTTACAAATACCACCATATAAATATGGTTTGACTAATCCGCAAAAGGGGATTTGGTCTTATACAAGACCCGACATGATCAATCCACAAAAGGAGATTTGATCTATAAGATAATAACTCAAATATAATTAGAATATTCTTCGAAGTTACAACATTTCAACAATTGGCACACTTATTGAGAGGGTGCACTTCCTCTAGGCCTTTTAGTCCACACATGTGGCCCTTTGTTGATTTATTTTGACCATTTTGAAAAAGGCGCTCATGTATTGGAGGGTTTTAAGGGATACTTTGTCTCATTTATTGTATGTTTCCCATGGTTTTGACTTTGGGCCAATGGTTTTTTCTCATGGTTTTAAGCTAGCACCTTGTATTACTCATAATTTGTATTGAGGAGGCTCTTCAGCTATAAAAGGAGGAGGCCTCTCTCATTTTCATTGTTGGAAATTAATGAGAAAACTTGCTTAAAGTTCTTGTGTATCTATATTATTTTATGTGATGTTTTAGGCTATTGTTCAAGGGTTTTCATAGATTGTTTTTCAGGTTCGTTGGAGGACAAAGCTACTACAAGGCCAAAGAAGTGCATCTTGCTCCACTTGGAGGGGCAACTAAGGTATAGTTTTCTTGCCTTAATTCCCTGTGACCATTGAAGATTTTGTCTTTGAATTGAGGTAGGACATATAGGGGTTCTTCCCTCTTGCAAATGGCCATGCTTTGAGAATATCTTAGTAGTACTTGGAGAGACTCCCTAGTGGATCAATTACCCCATCCAGACTTGAAGAACCCTATTTGCCCTAGGTGATGCTTGATAGGTAATCCTTTATAGTTACCTTCAACATTACCTCATCTTAAAACCCTAAGCCTCACTTAGACTAGTGTAGTGACCCCATATCCCTTTTTAAGGCAATGGTCTATCTTTCTCTTCAACCACTAAAAAACCCAAAATTTGTCTTTTCTTTTTCGTTTTCTTTATTTTTGTTGCTTTGCATCTAGGGTTTGAATTTGTTTCATCTTTTAGTCTAAATTGCTTGGATCTAAGAAGTTTTCAATGGTATATCTCATACCCCTTGGATCTCACACATGCTAATTGTCTCTTCAAAGAAAAAAAAATGTTAGCATCTAGTAGGGTATCGATCCAAATTTCATTTGTGCATCTTTTTTGGATTTAACCTTTACATACATGAGGCACCCTTGAAGTGATTGATTTGGATTATTATTATGGGATGTCCTAATTCGTGCTTGGAACGTATGGTCTTAGAGCTCTTGATAAGATCATTCGTCAAAGAATTTTTGCAACGTTGGACACATTTAAAGTCTGTACACTCATAAATGAATCGATGATGAAGTGATGGGAGTGATTTTCTTCTTGTGGGTTTCACTTAGCCTTTCCTCTGGTTTAAAAATCTGAATACAGGTTTTGAACAGGCGTAAGTTTCTCTTTTCTTATATATATCATTGCAATGTTTCCACATATTCTTTCTCTATATCATTTGTAGGAACAAATCGATGCCAAAATAGGTTGAACGACCTCATAAAAGTGCCAAACGTCATCATCTTTTGGCCACTGTTTAAGGGTTATACACAATCCAAACTGCAGAGTTTAAGGTTCATTCATTGCTGATGGTATATGTTCAAAACACTTAATGAATCTTGCTGGTGTATTGCTCTGTTCTTCTATTTCTTTACCATCATTTGTGGATCTTTTCCTTGGCTCTGTTTCTATGATTAAAACTGGTGCAAACATATACAGTAAACTAATCTAATTCTCTAGTAATGGAACACTGTGGACTCTGCTAAAATCTGTACTAAACGTTGTTACAAAGTTGCTCTCATGGTATATTGGTTTGGAAACCAAACCCACAAATTGATCTCTGCTTATAATCTGAGTTTGGCAAGGCACTATTGTTGTTGGTATAGTCATTCAATTGTTGTCCTTGTCACAAAATTTGCTACAGAAACACTGTTTCTCTATGGTATATGGCATAATACTGATAAAGAAAACCATTGTCTTTGCAATATGATATTAAAACATCACTGTTGTTGGTACATACTCTATTGACTGTCTTATCACATGATTTGGATATCTTTATTACAGCATTGTCTGAAGATTGCATATGAATGATAATTGTCTATGGTGAATGCTCATAAATGTGTTTGTTTTTATTTCACAACTGTCTCACATAACTAAGCACAGATCTTCCCTCTTTCATTGGGTTAACATAACTCATTGGACCAATACAACCTTGTTGTCCCTATGGTATAATAACAACGGTGCAAACAATCTTTCAAGTACAGATCTGCCCTCTTTCATTTGGTTAACAGATCAATACAACCTTGTTGTCCCTAAGGTATAATAACAACTGTGCAAACAATCTTTCATTGCCCTCATAATTGTAAATTCAATGGTTCTTGGCATGTAATCTTTGATGATCATGGTAATGGTTTTGAATGATGATACATTTCTATTGATAACTTTGGCAATCGTGTGACTCTGATTTGAACAATACAAGTACTTCATGTTTCCAAACATTTCTTTGGAATGAGTGTTGTTGTCTAAGTCTAATATTTCATAAGCTCATTGATGTTTTTGGCAATTTATTCACTCATACGTACTTAACCTATGAGAGAGGATAGCATTGATCTTGCCAAACCCTTGGTCAAATCGAGACTTGAGACTCTCATTCTCAACGCAATGACCAGAATTCGTTTGACCCCTAGGAATACTCTCCTCAAGTTAGGAACCCTAGCCTTAAAGTGAAGAGGCAAGCTCCCCTGAGCTAGTGAGGTAAGAGTGGGTTGCTTGCCTAGTAGTTGGCCCAATCTCTCCTGCACAGGGCGGGACTTTCCCTTAGCGAGAGTTTGAGCGTTAACAGGGTGCATTGGCACACTTCTTTGTATGGGGATGGGCATTCTCTTATTCGTGATGCTTTCTCAAGACTTTGGCATTGCCTTTGGATCATGGTGTTATATCTATTATGGAAACTCAGGTGTAAGTTTGTTTTCAATCAAAAGATTAGTTCTTTGTCTACTTTCAGTTCTTTGTCAAAAGATGAGATTTGCCATCAGCGCTTAGCAAAGAGAGCTTTGTCGATCAAGGATGGCCAATATTTGGATCACACAGAGTATTTTGCTTTTATTTTTTCTCCAGACTCTCAAGAAAGGGTTATGATGTTCACTGTATATACCCTTCCGCTTTTTTTGCATCCCTAGTTGTAAATATTTTTCTGCAACTATAAGACGTATTTTTCAAAAAAAACACTATGCTTGGGCCTTGAGAATCTATGTTGTCAATACCACCCACCGTCCATTACATGGGAGATAACCATTTTACTTGGATAGAGTCTCACTTTGCTTGGATGTTGCTAAATTTTTGGGGCCACAACATGACCAAGAAGACCCTTAGCCCCTCTCGTTCTAGTTGGCTTAATTGCATTGTGGAAAGACTAGGTCATTTCACGAGGCCAACAAACAAGTTCATGAGAGATGAGTGTTTGTGTTTATATGATTCTCATCTCTTGATAGTTATTGTCTTATGATTAATAACAAGATTCACTTTCATACATCAGTTATCATAGAATAACTATACACTGAAAATCTCAACTATACGATGCACCGAAAATAACAAGATCTAGAAATATTAACCATGCACAATAGACACAAGAACACAAGAGTTTATCCTAGGAAACCAAACCTTGGGAGAAATCCCAGCAACCTTTCTATAGAAGAATTTAGTCCAAGATATTACTAGTACATCACCATCAATAGCCAAAATACCATACAGAGAAGATCCCCCCAAGGCTAGCATCACCAAGACCTAGTGCCTCAATAACATGACCAAGAATAACCAAGCAAGATCTTCTCCAAGTGTGGTGCACTCTCCAAGATAACCAAAATCCCAGAAATAGCGAAATTACCAAAAACTGCAGTTGCAACTGCCTTGTGCACACTACAAAAGGAGTTTTCTGACTATCCAAATGAAATGAGTCAGTCGTATATTTATACTAATCTAGGCGTCAGTCTAGGGATGAATTCTTAATTATTGGGTCTTCAATTACTTTATTATTTTCCTATGGGGACGACTTCTCTTCCCGGGTCTTCAAATTCTTCCTAGGGCTCCTTGTAATGGTATACATGGGTCTTCTTGTATTTTCTTGTGGAGAATGATTGCACGAAGTTGCAAATCTCCAACACTCCCTCTCAACGAGGGAGACATTCTCCATACTTCGATTTCTTCTGTCATAGAAAGGTTGTCTTCATGAGCCATGTTGATATGCCATCTTTGCACATGCATTCCATCCCATAATATGCATGTGATAGCATCCCGAGTCTATCCACTCCTTGTCAGGAGAAGGACTATACCTGGTCCATTCACCACTAGCAAAGCCCCGTGGATGAATGAATCATTTACCCTTGGTCATATCATCACTAGCATAGCCCCGTGCATGACCAGTTTGGGATCATGTATGCTCGATGTTATGGGCCAATCACTACTAGCATAGCCCCATAAGTGAATGAATCATTCTCTCTTGGTCATATCAGCACTAGCATAGCCCTGTGCATGACCACTCTACGAGAATGTTTTTCCGATGTTATTTCCTGGAGAGCATCAGCATGCATGGACCATTCACCACTAGCAGATCCCCGTGAGTGAATGAATCACTCTCCCTTGGAAATATCAGCACTAGCATAGCCTCGTGCATGACCAATCTGGGAGAATGTCTGCCCGATGTTGACACAGCAATGCTCATCACTAACCAAATCAACATGGCTAATCATGTGTATCATCCTCCTCGGCCAAATCAGCATGGCCACTCTGGGAGGATATCTGCAATTTGCTCATCTGTGGATAAGTACTAGAGCTTCACTAGTCCACCATGTCTCAGATGAAGTCCTGCAAGAAGATTCTGAAGTTGCACCACTTCACGACTTGCAACACTAATTATGACCTACTATGTCTCTGTTGCACTGAGTGCTACAGAAGCCTTCTTCCATCTTATCCTGGAAATCGTAACTGATTCCAAGCTAAAGTAGCACCCTGAGGTGCTCAATCTGTCTACTGCACTCCCTGCTCAATCAGAATTTGTATATCTCTGCAACGTCACTTCATCAACTGAGACAAACCATATCCAACTTTACCACGCTTCGCTACCACCCACTGGAATTGCCTTAGCTTCAACCAAATACTAGCTCAAGGTGCTCACTACAAAGAAAATATCTAGCCTGGCATTAACCAGGTACATCAAGGATCCAATCTATTGCTTGTACATCGTGGGATCCACCAAATTTGAATCTAAAGTAGAATCACTCAACTTCTTCAGATTTTTCATCATATGTGTAATCATGGACGTGCAGTCCATCACAAGGTTGTTGGGAGCGTGGAGCGGGAAGCATAGATTTTCAAAAATCTCTGGGAGCGGGAGCGTTTCGGGAGTGTTTTTTATATAATACATAATATATATATATATATATATATATATATATATATATATATA
>SNQJ01S0201553.1:0-11928 GCA_010110895.2 Picea sitchensis | reverse complement strand
TATCCTCAAATGAGTGTTGGAGAAGGGAGCGTTCAAGTTAGTAGATTATGATGGCATTCCTTTGAGTGAACCCAGAAACGAGATTTACTTGAAGAAGTACTATGCTTAAACTATCTTCGCATGAGTGCTTGTATTTTATTGTATCATATTGTTGTGTGCTACTTTTGTGTTCTTTTTCATTATTTAGCTTCTAACCTCGACCGCTTACCTTGCATTGTGTTTGGTTTCTAGATGTTAGAGTCTTCGTTACCCATTTTTGGCTTCACTGATGGTGCTAGTCGTAGCACTCAGAACCTAGCTTCTATTGCATGGACAATCTATGCACCCACGAATGAACTTATCAGTCTACACCGTGTTTGCCTCAGTCTTGCAACCAATAATATAGCAGAGTATAGCACAGTCATCGAATTGTTGATCGATGCTATCTCACTTGGTATTTGTCACCTGGTTATACGACTTGATTCGTAGCGTGTAGTGTTAAAGTTAAGTAATGTCTATGCTATCTGAAGTCCTACTTTATTATGGGTATATTTACGAATTCGCCTCTTGGAACGTTATTTTGATTATATAGAGTATCATCACATTCCTGGATGTCTAAATACATTAACTGATGCATTAGCTAATTATGTGTTAGATAGACATATGAGACATTTATAAATCCAATCACACATCACATGTATTATACAAAGAAAAATAAGCCGGTAGAAGCCTCATGTGTATATATATAACGATAAAACTTTTTACAAAAAGATTGTTTTCCGTCCGAAGACCAAAATATCAAAATATGAAGCTCATAGCTTCTACAAAATGGAATCATGGATGCTTCTCTCGGTAACACACTACTTCTCGTGCTACCCTATGGATAAATCATCTCAATGGACCATCCATGCCTACAGTATGGCATTAGAAACACCTCAGGACCTCACTGATCAACATATCTAGGATCCCTACAATCAAACCCTCCAAATTTTGCTCGATTGCTTTATAATCTTCTGCATCCCATCCTGCTACTATCATTTCTTCCCCTCGCCTCTGGATAGGATATGTACCCGGGGACCGGAATGCCCCTACATCTGCATGGTCGAAATATTTTGATTAGTCGTTGGATTGAAAACATAAAAATAAAAAAAATGTGTTTAATATTTTGAAAAATTTACAAAAACACCATAAAAGCAAAATGTTTTTCTTACCTAGATCCTCACACTGATAACCCTCAGGTAACACCAAGTCAGGATCATGGCGGAAATCGAGCCCGACATATGCATAGTCATCGATCATCAAGATCTAGGGCTCCAGTCAATCAAAAAATGTATCATTATATTTAATAATGGGCCCCGCTACATGTCGGGACATGAGATCACACCACCATTTCATTTATGGATATCGTGGCGCCGGTATATTCCACTCTACCTGTAAGAATGGGTGAGGGAATATTTCTAGGAAGAAAGATACCAAAATGGATCCATACTCAAATTGTTTTAGTTCTCCATTCTTGATCTTGGTCAATTGACTCTTCATACTGCGGAGGAGTCCATCGCACCAGTTCAACACACAAGGTTCTGTCCATTCCACGACGTACTCAAAGTAGCTCTATAGAGCCATGTGTGGGGAAGCACTCCCTTCCATCCATGCAATGGTGAAAAGAATGGTTCTGAGCGTCATATCACGAACCCCTATGATAGCCACTTTACCCTTGCGTCGCTCGACCTCAGGTACGCAATATCATCTAATGTATTCACTCATCGGTAGACCACCACCTCGACCTCCTGTTAAGGTCACTTGCACCCCACGACAAGATAGCCCCATCAAGAAGTCAATGTCTTCGATATCCAAGGAAAGCACATGAACACCCACATGAAATACTTGTTGGTCCATGTCCCACATATGGACCAAGTATTCCAACAGTCTCAGTTGGGCTCTCATGCTCTAGATCTTGAAGAAATTTAGCAAGCCACATTGTCGTAGGGAATTTATGGTGCCCAGATCATTCAAAGCCATTTCATCATCATCTTCATACTCTCTTTTTCTCCACTCCAACATCTTTACAATCAAAATACCTGCATAGAGATGAAAGAAATAAGTTAGCACCTTTGGTCATGATTTTTTAGAATTCATTTTGGTCCAATGCATCATTTTCCTTGTGGGTTTTCGGCCGCCGCAACTGGGCTTCACTTATAGAGAGGGTTTTTTGCAGGTGAACCGTTGGGATCCTGCAGAAATCATTGATTTCCACAGGCCCCGATATAGGGCACCTGCAGCGGCCCCAGCGCATGCCTACGGCCCAAAAAATCACCCAAAAAATCATCTTTTAAAAGATTAAAATGAATTTTGAACCATTGAAAAGGAAGAAGACAAGGTACTCACCTTTTTCACGCAAACCATTCATCGAATGATCTCTTTTGCTCCCCGCAATCGACCATCGAAATATGAGGTGAAAAAGGGGCTCTTAGACAAGTTTTTGACCAAATACAAATGAAATAGTGAAAATGAGTTCTTACCCCTATTTATCTCATTTTTTACTTTTTCTAAAAATATTTTATATCATTTAAGTATATTTTTCTCAAAAACATACCAGCCTAATGGTCTTGTGAGTGTTTTTTTTCTCACAGGTGGGCAAACTAGGGTTCTGAACAATGAAGTATGGACAGTTTTTGCATTTTGTTTTTCTTTTTCATCACATGTACGATTATTTTTTAGGGTTTTTTAGAAAAACCTCGAGCTTAGTCTTTGTTCATTCTCGTGCTTGAAAATCAATGTGAACATAACTGAGTATACTTTTGTCATGTTTTCGTACTCATCATGGTAACACGGAAATAACGAAACTTATGGAGTAACCTTTAAGCTCTTTTCACACTCCTTGAAAACGAAAATATTGTTGAGTGACCTTGTTCTATTCACGCTTGTAAAAGTATTTGAATAAAATGTTTGACGGGCAATAGTTTATCACTTTTTCGGTCCTGTCGAACTATTTTACGAAAAAGGAACTGAGAGAGTTCTCTTTTAAGTGTTTTCCCAGACTCTATAAACATTAAAAACATTTGAGTTTTATATCTTTGGACTCGTTAAACAAACATCAAAAGACCCATATTGGACCAAACCACTCCTTCTTAGGGTTCGTTAAAAATACTCCGAAGGATGAGATTACAACAACAAGCATATGTTATCCTCCTCAAGCTTGTGTAAAAATAAAAAGGTACTCACCAGAAATGGTGGGGGGAAATTTGGGAAAGAGGCGTGTTTCTGTATTTGTGTTTATGGTAGTAAGTGTCGCTCTTGAACATGGCACCCCCTTCATCATTTGAGTCCAGGTTGGGAAATCCATTTGTCTCTCGTATGTCTTTATGAAAATTCCTATCTTGAGTCGTCTTTGAGTCAATGCTACCAAGACCAATGTCGTGTCGTTCATATGTTCAAGAGAAGTTCAACCAATCCTTCTATTGAGTTGGCCATCTGCAATTGTCAACTCCTACCATGTCGGCCTTCCTTGTGTCAAATTCAAATCATGTTCGTACTTTTATTTACCCTAAATATATTACTTTATTCATGTCATTTGATGGGGGATACATCAAGGCCCTCCTATGATGAGTCTTTTCCTATCGACTTCAGCTCATTATCCAGGAACAAGACTTAGAAATTATTTGGTGCCTTAGAGCCTGCAGTCCTCAATGGCAGGTTTCTTTGCTTTCGACAGTGGATTCACATCATTGATCCCTGCTCGAGAGATTCCATCGAGTGTTTGACTTCAACTCATATATTCACACTTGTTGGATTGTACTATTGTAACTTGGGAGTCATTGACATCAATGGTGATTTCCCTCACACTTGTTAATGGTTTTCATTAACGATCGGTAATCAAGTGGTTTATAACCATGTTCGACTTCAGCACATGTAATCACATGGATAAATTCGTACTAACAGACGGTGGGATTGAAGACCCTGGACCTCATCATTTTTTATCCAGGTTGTGATGGAGTATTTGTGATTTTAATTGACACATAGATCCACTTTGTATGTCTTGTGGCTATGTCTGTGTCTGAGTTTTCCAATACATAGATCCATAGTGTATTCCTGGTGGCTATGTAGAATCTTGATGACATGGATCCACAGTGTATAATTTGTGGACATGACTTATATTTATGATTTCAATCATTTATAGTCTGAACATGGGAATTCCTACTTTAGACATGGTATAATATTGTGTGGATGCTTGATTGTTTGCAGGTTCCCGATTGGTGCGCTCCTTGTTCCCGACACACACATGCATTTTTACAAAGTATTTTGGCTGTCACGAGGTCCAGCCTCATACTTTGGGGGGCATTCTGTTATACATAATTTTGGTCACCCTAGTGATGATTTCACAAACATGTGTTCAGGCTCCTAACATGACTTTTTTCCTGAGAAAAAGAACTTCTTTCTTCCTCTACAAGGTTTCTTTTTAGAAAGGGTCTACAGGCTACAGATATTACACAGTGCGGAACTCTATCATTTCAGTAGGATGTTATATAGCTGGCCCACGGGATTTTCGTAGGCTGCTATACAGGCAGGGTGTGGCGGCGTTCCAAAGTTGAAAGAGGAAAGAGGTTTCACGAAGTTTCTAGAAGGGGAATCTTCTAGAATGTGAGGTGGAATCTGTATGGTTGCGATCCTACGGGTTTCTCTGATTTGGTGGTATCATCCTCATCCCTTTAAACCACTTCACCTCCTCTTATATAATCATGGGATTCTCATGGAAAAGGTTAAGAAATATTAAGCAAAGAATTGATGAAAGAATAGGCTAAAGACTGTGTGAAGAATCATGTTCTTAGTGATGCTTGAGGCCACCATTTGCCCATCAAGATTTTGTGGATCATCTTCATGCGAATTTCAGAGCAAGTGTATCTATGTGTTGGAATGAAGGACCACTAAAAGGGATCTTGCAACATCAAGGCAATTCAGTTGTATCTTCTACCTTTCATTAATATAATACAATGGCACGTCTCTTTCCGATAAAATGATTAGTGTTTTATTACATGACTCCTTGATCACATCTTTAAGTTGTCATTGAATTCTACTATTGTTGCTTTCACATTCATTGGTTTGTGTTGTCGCATATCTGATTCCACAAGAGCACTAGAGTGAAGCAGGGATAACAAAGATATAAGGAAGCGATTCATAAGGTATGTTATCTATTCCTCTTTTGGTAGTAAACTCAATGATCAAAACTTAGGGAAAGCGTCTTGTTCTGTCTCGTTTTGTTCTAGATCCAGGTGGATCTAGGGGGATTAGTTCATATCTGCATCTACCGATTTACCCAATAACAATATCCTCCAAGGGGTGTTTTTGAAACATTGTAGAAAAAAAATTATAGAGAAAATTCCAAGGTATCTCAGATGTAGCAGTGAAACCCCAAGACCTTGAGCTCTGAAACAATATGTTAAGAACAAAATATCACTATAGCATAGAAAAACCTTAGAATAAGTACTCAATGCCTTGAAAAAGAGATAAATTCATATAGTAATCCTCTTCGAGGGGGCAACCTCCTTATACACCACATAAATGTCCAAATACAATATGATCCCAAATGAAAATGTCTCCTTGGTATATATAGAAGACTAGGAGGTACAATTAAAACTAATGGACCCAAGTTGACATAAATAAAGTAACATTACTAATGTAATATGCCCCAATTAAGGGGTAATGTGCCACTATTTAGGGCTTAACATGTTGGCAATGTTTAGAAGCTCAAGAAGTATAACAGTTTGATAAACCATGATAGACGTGGTATTGGGCCACAAAGTTAAAGTGGGTCGTTGGATCTATTTGGAGGGAGACAGATCCCCCACAACTGTCAGATTGGGATAAGGTCCATGGAGGTTAAGTATAGAAGTCCTTCATAATCCTCCCCTCCAGTTGTTTTAAATATATAAGCAAATAAAACTATCGAAGTCTGAAACTAATTCGGACCGTCTATTTTCTAGGGACACATGTCCTCAGATTAAGCAATGTTCGATAGTTTGGAGTTGTGCAGTGTTCAATAGTTGAATCCTCCGAAGCCCCAGAGTGATTCTTAGTCGTAGATAACTCGGGAGGAGGAGAGTCATCATATTTATCTTGTGGTTCAGTGTTTGGGGAAATCTATTGGAGGTTGCACAATGGATAAATCATTGAAGTCTCGAAGCTAGGGGAGGCACCTATTGAAGTTCGACAATTTCACAGTTTTTTGAAAGTGTCGATGAGATAAAAAAATCATCGAAGTCCCAAGTTTCCAAAGTGATGTGACATGATGACATCATCGGGGGTGATGTGGACCAATTCGGCAATTTGACAGTTTGACAGCTTGGAGAAAATGTCAAAGGTAGGAAATCCCCTAAGTCTCGAAACGTCGGGTATGACGTGGAAATATGGTGTCACCTAGGGTGACATGGACCTACCTAGGTCTTCCACTTGTCACTTGTTTTTTTACTTTTCACAGGCCCTTAAGACCGATTGGAACCTGACACATGTCACTTGACAGTGGGGCCACATGTCACCACTTTGATTGGTGAAATTTGTACTTCATTGGCCCCAGAAGGTTAAGCAGTTTGGGAGTTCAACATTCAGGGAAAATTGTTGGAAGAACTTTCGAACCTCTGAAGTCCCAAAGTTCTAAAGTCACATGGTGGTGACGTCACCTAGGGGTGACGTGAACACAAATGATGTGTGTCATGTGTCAGTGTGCTATCTTCTTTTGAAAGGTTGATTTTCTATTTATACCTTGACATGTGTCAACCCTCGGATTGGGCCACATGTCTTCTTCTAGTGTTCTGCCATGTGGCATCAGATCCTACAATCTGGATACTTGGCACTCCAGAGGAACTTGGTCAAGAAATGTTAAGTATGAAGATTCTTGAAGCTCCAAAGAGCGGAGTAAATCCTCATCGTCCATCGAAAGGGAACATGCGGTGGTGGATCCTGTGGTATGGAGGATTCAAGTATAAGGATTTGAGGTTGAGGACTTCCAGGGGCCTAAAGGATGGAGTCCAACTTGATCGTTCATCATAGATGACATGTGGAGGCAGGAGAGGGGATCTTCGGTGGGTTGGAACTTTGGGAGATTGGTAGTGAAGTGTTTTTGGAAACCGTCAAAGTTGGGAGTCATGGAGCTCCTATCCATCATTGATCTGAGCAAAGAATGTGGACCGTCTATCCACTGTCCTTCACAGGTTCTCCAATTCAGAAGTCTGAGAGATTTTTTGTGAGGTACATTGAAAACTGTCAAATCCCAGTCCGAGAGCTCTGATCTGCCTTATATCTAAACAAGGAAGGAGGACTGTTGATTCGTACGTTCTCCGAGTATTCGAAAAATCCACATTCGGGGAAAATGTATTGTAGTGGAGGAATATCCTCCGAAGCCCTGAATTTCCAGAGACCTGGAGGCCTGAATCATAGGATAAGCACCTAACGATTAGTTTTTGGTCATATCCCCTGGTCACATGAATTTTTGTGGCCAAAGGAAAGGGTCTAGCACCCAAAATGTTGTTTAAGAATAGAAAAGGGACAAATTGTTCAAATAACCATAACTCCCTGCTCCGAACTCAGAATTAAGAATAGAAGCGACCATTGGAAAGGTATTGAATAGTAGAAGATAATTTTTCACCCATAAATTGGATTCGAATAGTCCACTTCTCATGAAATCAGCAGAAAATAATTTTGATATATTAATGAATCAGAATGGTTCATGTTTTCATGAAATTATTAAGGGTAGTTTTCCTGACAAAGTTCTGTTGGCTACACATTTTTGTAGTATCAACATCTCTCAGATCAGAGTCTACATAGAGTGTAGAGTGATGGAGGATACTCTAGTAGTATTCTGTCAAGAAGATGAAATCAGAGGGTTGAATGTCCAGTTGGATATGGAAGGAACCAACTCCAATGGACATGGGGGAGAAATGGAGGACAAGTATTCCATGAGCATCCGGCCTTCAAGTAGCTTGGTGAAGAAAAACTCAAGCAAAAGAGCACTCTTGAACTCAAGTTTAAGGTACTAAAATATATCATAGCAGTATTATAATAAAGCCTCCATTAAAATACAACTACAACAACTCGTCTGGATCATCCATGTAGGAGCATTTCAACATAAGAGGAAACAAAAAAACTAAAGAAAATATTGAAACGGGTCACAGCAGCATTATAATCAAACCTCCATTACAATACAACCACAACACCTCATCTAGATCATCCATGCATGAGTGTTTCAGTACAACAGTAAACAAGATGATGAAAGAAGTTGAATTCTATTAATGAGAAAGTCTCGGGTCTCATACAAAACCAAAGAACAACTTTGGTATCAAAATATTACAAAAAATTGATCTTTGCTCAACCATTCAATGACCCTAACAAAATATTGAAATGATGTATTTATACTCATATCAGTGAACCACCATTAGGAGAGTCATCTAGCCATCCCATCCAACGCTTTTCATATGTGCATCCTTCTATCATACTGTGCGTGTTTCCTCTTGTCAAACGCAAGATCAGATCAGTATGGGCCTGAAAGAAGAAATCTTCCATCATGGTACCTTGGACTGACAATTCTATTCTCCTCAGCCATAGCTTTCATGCTTACTATTTATGAACTGAGCTGAGGTTTCAGCTACTAGTCTTTGTTCATTAACTGAATCCTCCTCGGGATCGGAGCACGACTGGACAACTAGCGAGAAACCACGTGTTGTTGTTGGATACGACATTATACGGGCACATGATTTCAGGGTCTTTGAAAGAGGTTGTGACCCACACCACTTTCGGGCCCGAAATGCACCATCTTTCGCCACATAGCCTCCCCGCAATACCACAGTTTGGATTTTGTCCCGTCTTTGGATTTTAACGCCCGTGCAGCTTGTGGCACCAAAAATATTGGTGGTTGTTGATTCTTTCGCGATCTGAGAGTTGGGCGTGTCGGATATTTTAGTGCCCCCACCAAATATTTATCCACCTACCAACTATGGAATCCTTCCAACTGTGTTTAGAGATGGCACTAAATCAAAATGCTTAGGGGATATCCGCCATGAAAAAAAGCACCTGCTTGTTCACCTGTGCTCATGGTTGTCACCTGCAACCCTAAACAACTTCATGTGATAACACCATATATCAACTGAAAGGAAAATCATCCACGTGGTGGGAATAGCTTATGAAATTACAACACCTCGAGGAGAAGAATGTAACTTGGAAGGAATTCAAGAGGCATTTTGAGAAGAAATACTTGACCAAGAGGTATTATGATAAAAAATATGAAAGAGTTATTTGAACTTAAACTGGGAAGCATGACTATTGATGAATATGAAAGGATATTATTAGAGTTGTTGAAGTATGTCTCCTTCATCAAGGATGAGATAGTGAAGATTCAGAGGTACCTGAGTGGGCTTCCATCTTTCATCAGTGATAAAATCCAATATGATGATCCCAAGACTCTAGAAGAAACTATAAGGAGAGAAAAATTCTTATATGATCAACAAAAAGGAAATCCTACTTTTTAGAAGGCTTTGGAGGACAAGAAGAACCTCAAGAAGGAACAGAGGTATAAGGGAAATAAGCCTCCATTTTTCAGAAACATTCCTCAAGGATAGCCATCTTTTAGAGAGAATAGAATGGTTGAGGTAGGTGGGAAAATGCCAAGGCAGACACCCATTCAATGTTGGGGATGTAAAGGAGACCACAAGTATAGATATTTTCCTCACAAAGGTGACAAAGTAAGGGTTGTCCACAATGTAAAGTAGGAAAAAATAGTGGAGGAAATGGGTAAAAGTGTACCAAGGATCTACGCTGGAAAAAAATCAATATGAGTTTCAATCACACATGATTGAAGTTGAAGGTATGATCAATAACCATGCCTTTACTATTGTGATAGATTCAGGAGCTATTCATAGTTACATAGATCTTAAAGTTGTGGAAAGATTGTTCTTTCCAAGAAGCAAGCATGAGAAATCTTGGTTGGTACGGCTGTCTAAAGGAGCCAAGAGAAAAGTGGTTGAACTATTCAAATCATGTCGAGTGGACATGAACGGGCTAAATACTAAGGCCGATTTAAACATCATATCATTGGGTTCATATGAATGTATAATTGGTATGTATTGGTTGTACCAACACCATGATGTCTTAGACTGTCATAACAAGGAATTTACTTGCCTGGATGAGGAGGGGAACCCAAAAATAGTCCAAGGAATCCCTAGGGTAGTTACTGTCTAGGAGATCTCAGCAATGCAGCTGAAGAAGTGTTACTGGAAGGTTTCCCAAATATTTGTAGCTCATAGGGAGGAGGCATATAAGGATAATATGCCAAATATGGAGGATCATGCAGTTCTGAAATATTTTGAAGATGTGTTCAAGGAGATACCAGGACTACCCCTAAAGAGATATATTGATTTCTCTATAAATTTGATGCCTAGAGAGGCACCAGTATCAAATACTCCCTACAGAATGAGTACACCTAAGTTGAAGGAGTTGTAAATGCATCTTGAAGAGATGTTGAAGAAGGGGTATATATGCCCAAGTGTGTCACCTTATGGTGCCTCAGTCTTGTTTGTGAAGAAGAAATATGGGACATTCAGATTGTGCATCAATTTCAGATAATTGAACAAAGTAACCATAAGGAACAAGTATCCTTTGCCAAGGATTGATGATCTCTTTGATCATTTAAAGGATGAAAAGATATTCTCAAATATTAATCTCGGGTCAGGATATCATCAAGTAAGAATTAGAGATGAAGACATCAACAAGACCACCTTCAGGACAAGGTATGGTCATTACAAATTGACAGTGGTTCCATTTGGGTTATCAAGTGCACTAGATGTATTCATGTGTTTGATGAATGGTGTTTTCCAAGAATATTTAGACAATTTTTTCATTGTATTTTTGGATGACATCCTTGTGTATCCAAGTCAAAAGAGGAATATGAGAATCATTTGAGGATGGTATTACAAGTGCTAAGAGAGCACCAGTTGTATGCCAAATTGAGAAAGTGCTCATTTTATCAAAAATGAATTCACTATTTGAGGCATATCATATCCGAAGAAGGGATAACATTGGAACTTGAAAAGGTTGAGGCCATTAAAGGGTGGAAAACACCTAAGAATGTGACAGAAGTCGGATCCTTCTTGGATCTATCTAGACACTACAAAAGGTTCATTGTGGGGTTTTCAAGGATTTCTCACCCAATCACTTCCTTGCAAAGGAAGGGGATGAAGTTTCAATGGACAATAGAATCTGAAAAGAGCTTCCAGCAATTGAAGTAGTTGTTAACCAATGCTCCAATTCGAAGGATTGTTGATCCAAATGAAGATTTTGTGGTTTTCACAAATGCATGCAAAGACGGACTTGGTGGATTCCTTAGCCATAATGGATTTGTGATATGTTTTGAATCCAGAAAACTGAAAGAGCATGAAAGGATCTATGCTACTCATGGTTTGGAGTTGGAATCCATAGTGAATGCCTTGAAGAAGTGGAGGAACTACCTCATGGGAAAGAGGTTTGAGCTGAGGACAAACCATAATGGTTTGAAATACTTGTTTGATCAGCCAACTTTGAATTCTAGGCAGAGAAGATGGTTGGAATTCCTCTGTGAGTATGACTTTGAAATTAAGAACATCAAAGGAAAGGAGAACAAAGTGGTTGATACACTCAGCAGGAGAGTCAACGAACTACATGATACAACCATTAGCATGTATGAAACAGATATTAAAGGTATAATTTCTAAGGCTCCAAAAGCAAATTTGCAGTACATGGAATTGGTAATGAAATTGCAACAAGGAAAAATGAAACAGAAAGTTGAAGACTATGAATTGGGGAATGATGGAATTCTCATGTACACGAATTGATTTTATGTACCAATTTTCCTGAATTGATGAGTACGATTTTAAAAGAGATGCATAATGTACCTTATGTTGGGCACCCAGGATATCAGAAAATAGTTTCAAC
>SNQJ01S0201552.1:0-16853 GCA_010110895.2 Picea sitchensis | reverse complement strand
AAGAAATCCTTTTGAAACTTTGTCCAACTAGTTATGGAACCAACTCGTAGGTTGAAATACCAAGTCGAGGCTGAATTTTCAAAGGTGTAAGGAAAAATTATGCACACTACATCTTCGTGTTGCACATTCATCAACCTTATAACTAATATGAACATTTTAATATGGTCCTCAGGCAATCCGGATGTTTCAGGATCAAATTTAGGAAGTAATTTTTTGGATGTTTGGGTAGGTTATGCACCCATCCTGGGATTGCCAGAGCATCTATGGCTAACCATGGTTGATTGTCTTGAGGTTGATTTCCCCCTTCTCCATTGTTATTTTTATTATGCTCCATGTCTTTTGATTCAGAACCTGAGCGATCTGAGTTAGACCCTTCCTCTTCATATTCAAAATCGTCAAGTTCAGAGTAGTCACCAACTGGTGTTTCGAGTATCAAATTAAGGGGTTGTTCGATCTCTGTGAGGGAAAAATCTATCAGGCCTTCAACCGTGTGAAAAAATACCTGGTCAAGGGTGTCTACAAATGGTTTTCTTATTTTTTTTATTCGAGGAAGTAAAGGAGCTAAAGGTAATGCTCTGATTTGTCAGGCATAAGCTCTAGTGATTCTTTTGAACTTATTTAACTCTTAGTGGGGAAGAGCGTAAGGAATTTCAGGGTATAGGTGTTCTTCCTCTTCATGTTGAGGTGAGTTAGTCGTATCGAGAGTACTCTCTGTATGTGGGTTGTCTTGAGAGTGACTAGCTATGCATGTGGGATGTTTTGAATCTATAGGCTTTGTGAAATATTTTATTAGAAATATTGTTATCCATGCATTTATTAAGGCCCTCTTTCTAGCACCAATTTGTTGAGGGGTCCGATATCCCTTTAAATCAACAACAGAAACCAAACTCGCTTAAGAGGCCCAATTAGACTCGTAAATGTTTGATGAGTGGTAAGGTTCTCCAGATTCATGATCTGGCTGGAATTATCGATGGGATTTAATAGTGATTGACACATATATATTTTTTGTTATGTCTTTCCTCAGGCCGTGCAATTCTTTTTTTTGGTCCTTTTCTAATGTTTATAACAAAATAAATATAGAGCTTTAAAATAGACGACAGAGGGAAGCTAACCATGTGTTGGGGGAACGCTGGGTTGCAGGATAACCTTTATACCGTAGCATGCAGACGAAGAAGATCTAAACCACTTCAAACTAGCATTAATACCATTTTGATTAGTAAACATTCAACATTGTTTGAGATAACAATTACATAAAGAAAATATATACGTGACAAGGAGTTAGCGCAAAAAAAAGTAAATTTCAATGCTCTATTATCAATCGGATGTTAACACAATCGATTTCTATTCATCAACTAGAATAAAAGAACTGTTGCAACATTATAAGATAACTTTAAATAACAAATACAACAACTCTTACTCAATACAACAACAAATATTGAATCCGAAGACAGGGATAATCCCCCTCGGTCCAATCATATTCATGCCTTAGATAATAGAAGTGTCTTTGGTTCTAAACAAAACTTCTTAATTCAAATAACTTGCAAATAAATAGTTCTCTTACAAAATTTTAGAAACAAATATTTCTCTTTAAAACCATCGACCCTATGTCCAAGGTCGATGCCCTTATGTATAAAAAAATAACTAAACTAAAAATAGCTACTAAAGTTGTGTTAAATCAAGAAAACGCCACGTGGCAAATTCTATCTATCTGTTCTCTTTTGTTTCTCTTTTGATCATTTAGTGGTTTTACTGAAGTGGATTGTTCTTCTCGTACTCCGACCACTTGAAGAAAAGATCTTCACATGTATTTGCATATGGGAACCTGTGTTGATCCATCATAGTGGAGATGACCTCCTTTATCTCTATTTCTCATTCTGTATACTTGATTAGCTTGACACTTAAGAATTGTAGGACTGCAAGAGCTTTAATCGGGGGTTCCATGAACTTCTTCACTTGACTCGGGATCATGCTTGAAATCTACAAAATCTCCACTTCCCATGCAAGGTCTTTCTCTTCATGTTGTTTACTATGTCATGCAAATCGACGAAATCCTCCGGTGGACCAAACTATAGCAGGTCAATGTTCCTCATTTCTCGATTGCTTTTCTCCCAACTCTTCTCACACTCTCCCCATCTTTCCTGCATTTTCCGCTGAGGTTCCTGGACCATGCTCACCTAGTGTTCAACTACCTTCCTTATTCGGGCGATGTTGCTATCCATCAACACTCAGATGCCATGCTCTTCTGTATCTCGACCCTTCTACACTTTGTTGATGCAGTCTATCTGTTTTAAGGCTTGAAGTGCCTTTTCATACCATCATTGAATGTCTTTACAAGTTGCCAGCCCCATGAGGGTATCTTCTTGGAAATCAACGATGTGAGTAGTGAACAGATCTCTTTCACTTGTGAATTGTGCATACATTTCTCAGAACTCACATTTAAAGAGTACTACCACTTGAGTTGAATTTTGGTAGTACTCTGCTTGATGTCGCAAATGGTCTAGCACTTTCTTCATGGCGACCACGTCCCTTTAATATTTTTTTCCCCATCTAAAGTAGCATCAATTATGGCCAACTCTGCTCCGATGAGCTCAGTCATCTTAGCACTTTCTGTGTCGAACAACGTCTCCTCTGTGGTTATGAAAAGTGTGCTATCGAGGATGAGTTTCCTTTTCTTGATTTTTCTTCTCATCATAAGAAATTTCCTGTATATTAGAGACTTCATCTACTTGTTCAGGAATCTATTGATCTCCCCAGGCCAGAGTATTGTCTAGTCTTCCTACCGTGCAGAGGTGTTCTATGCCAGGTTCTCTTAGTTCCTTAACAAGGGAAAATTTTGTATGTTCTGGTGACTTGGCCTCCTGCTGGTGCTTATCGACTGATGGAGTATTGGTCCTAGATGGGGAAGTAGGCAAAGGATTGACACTAGCTGGGGGTTCGACTGTTGAGATGTCGATTTTTGGCTGCTACATTTTTTCTTCTTGTTCACCAGCACCCAAGTCATTATTGGAGCTGTCATTCTCAGGCCGTGTTCCCAATTGATCGATAAATTTAGTGTCCAAAGTGTTCCTAGCCTCATGGTCGCCTTCCTGGGGATTTGGGATCAAAACATCGGAAGTTGGAGTAGATGTTTGCCCTGGTTCCTCCTCTTGTGTGATTGGTACCTGGGTTATGTGCAAATATTCCGAACCTTCCTCATCGTCATAAATGATGATCAAATATATGAGGACAGTAGGCATACCCATCCCACGTGATACTCTTTCTAACCTTCGCTAAGTTGTAGCAGTCACTGACGATCCTACCTATGATGACATGGGGTTGGGGTTTTCTTGGTCAACGGTCTCCTCTGGTGGAATTTTCTGTGAGCCATTTAGCTCTTCCTCAGGATGGCTTGTATCGGCTGGGTAATCCTCAAGGGTCCTATGAGAGGATTAAATGGGTGATCTTCTCCCTATCTTTGTACAACACTTTCAAATTCTTCTAGTAACAATATCCCCGTCCTTCGTGCTTGTGTTGCTTCTACTGCTTTGTTTTCTTCTCTTACCCCGAGGGCTTCTTGAGCTATTTATTCTATTGTATCAAACTACTCATCCATAGTCATCACTTTGAATCTGGTCATATTGGGGTTAGCCCTTCTATGGAGCACCTCCTCCCATTCATGGGCACCCTTTGTAAAGATTTCATCTTCAAAACTATCATGAGCATACGACCAATATGAAGATACCTGCGACGCGTGTTGGGGAACTAAACCCTTTGTATCATGCTTGTGAAAGCGGTCTGTGGGGAACCGATACTCAATTTGATTAAACCCTTCTTGTTTCGCTTGCGCAGTGTCCTTGACCATATAAAATCCTATATGAAATCCATAGGGAATGAAAGCTCTCTTCTTATCCTTTACCAGGGAAACATTATAATCTTGTAAAATGGTCTGGTAATAAATATCTCCCAATATGAGACGATATGGGACATGAACGGGGAGTAGGTGGGCTGCACCAATAGCTCTGAACACTCTGATATAGGTGCTTGTCTCTTTGAAGTACCAGTGGCCAACTTTAACTATCATCTTTTTGGATGCCACTGAAAGCCTAGGGCATTCCTTTCTAAATATAATGATGTATATATTGGCTATGACCCCATCTCATAGCATGACATACGATCTTTTGTACCTATTTTCCCATAAGATGCTGAAATAAACATGTACAAGCAATTCGACAATATGCCAACTTAAATTCATACCGGCGAAAACATTTCTTGCGCAGATTACATCCAGCAGGTAGGATGCCATCTACAAGATTGGAACTTCTCCTTCCTTCGGTGTTTGGGCATGTAGGAGATTAATACTCATATTTTTGGAAATAATAGCTCCCTAATTGAAACTACTCCAAAAAATCGCCACAGTATACGCCAAGGGCATCCAAGCTTCTGAAAAATTTGAGCAATCCTTTTCTCCATATAATCAGCGAATCAAAGCCATTAAATACATGTAGGTATCTTTGAGATTTAACGTGTTGTACCAACCAATGATTTTGTTTGTGAATTTTTTGTCCTCTTTCCACCATGAGGCTAGTAACCTGCTGGTGTCATGATACTCATAAAATTTGACCATGAAATTTGTGTTTAACCTTTCCTATGGGTCCCTGAGTTTATAATAATTTTGTACCTCAACTAGAAGGAAAACACCAACACATTCGCCTTCCACATTGTTGATCGTGCATTTCATTGTGTCTGTGTAGATATGATCTTCTGATATTTAGGAACACTTGATCATCCAATATTCTGACAACCAGGTTGTTGTGAGGTGTGAACTCTCGGTAATCCTCCTAACTTATTTTTCTATACAGGTCTCCCCAATGCGGGAGCACCACTTTAAATACAGTGCCTGCCTTTGTGTTGCCGAGCGTTGAAGGTTGGGAAAACTCCTTTTTTGTATATGTGCAAACAACTGATTCTGTCTTTGAGACAAAATCAAGTTCTCTTGCAGCGCCCGATGTAGACCCTTCACCGACCTCTGCTTCCTTCATTTTGGGCGTTCTTGGTGAGCACCTGGTCGTTGGATTTCTTGGAGGAATTTTCTTGCAGAAAAAGAGAAAATTATAGTGAGTTTCCAGCCAACCATGAGAAGTGTTATTGACACGAACGTGGGTGTAGAACTGATAAAAACAATGCTTACCTCTTCCTCGCAAGAGATTAACCTGGATTTACTGGTAATCAAAGTCAGAGAGTGGGTTGTAACCTCCTCAATGCTTTCTCTCGCTTCTTCATCTACTTCGGGAGGTAAGTGATTCATGAACATAATACCATGTTTGGGTATGAATTTGTAAATTTAAATAGAAAGTATACTTACCTTGCCGTATCAAGTCTTAAATTTGGGAGTGTAAATGTGATCCACGCAATCTATTATAGAATCTGCACCATGCTTAGGATTAAATGTAACGCAAGCTGGCAGTGCAGGAGCGGGTTATTTCGTAGTTCATCGATGAACTAAAATTTCAACTGTTGGGCGACGATTGGGATCATGGTGTGGGTTGTGCGAAAATTTAATTTTTCTATCAAAATGCAAAATTCCGTCTCATCTCAGCTGGAGGTGTCCCATCGAATTATCAAGCCTTTTCATGTTCACAAGAAAATAGTATGATCGACATAGGGAAAATACCAAGGTATTTTGAATGGAACAATAGCACAAATCGACCAGGATTTTTGGTGTAGAATGACGAAGGTTCGATGAAAAACCCCGGTGTTTGGTGACCTATCAGCCTGCCGATAGTTAATGAGTGAATCGATGTCGACACTTTTTTGTAGATATTGTTTCGTTGATACATTTAGGCAAAAGTTACGACGCCGACCAAAACCTCCGTACAGTGCTAATGTGCAAATGTTGACATGGAAGTATAGATATGACATGGGGAACCTCAAAAGAGGACGTAGGGAAAAGGCTGAGTCATACGAACTATTTACGCGGCAAAGAGACGTGGCTATTGACTTTGACCTCGACGTGAGAAACGTTTTTTTCGGTATGGGTGATTTTCTTTAGACATACATTGCTAGCTACAATGTCCTATCCTGCTGATGTATTGGCGATCGACGATCGATGATTTGTGATGTTCAATGTGTCGCAGTTTCGACCCTCAGAGTTTGTCGATGCTGAAAATGTATTGGCGATCGACGATCGACGGTTTTTTATGTTTGTCCGCATTTGTGATTTATATCTTGGATTTCACCGATGCCAAAAATGTATTGACGTTGTTAAAGAACTGGATTATAGACCATAGTTTTCCGATCAACGACCGTTGAAAAAGTTTAAACCGTGTACATTTTAGGCCCTTCATGCCACGTTACTAAAAAAATCAATCTGTCAATAACTTCAAACCAAACAAGAAAAACCAATAACAAGACTCAATAACAAGATATAAATCCATCCATCCCACATCACTAACTCTGATCCAAAAATGATAAGTGGTATCCAAAAAGAAAAAAAATTCACAAAGTCTTTTAGGGTGTGTTGAGTGCTCAACACACCGCTCTCCCATTGTGAGAAGACTACATTGGCTGAAATTTGTGCCCTACTTGGGAAATTCTCTTTATCTCTCTTGATTACATTATCTTGTGATGGTTTATCTTTGCTATTGGATGGATGGATGATGTGTTAGCTCTCTTGGAGGCTTGTTTCTTGCTTGATGGTGGAATTTGCTTGGTGAATTAAGGTTTCATCTTGTTAATGCTTCAACTAGGTAAGAGTTTCATGTTTATTGATCTCTTTTCTTGGTTGTAAGGTTAATGTGATGATTTATGGGGGAGTATAAGGGAATACAACCCCCTCCAAGTCCATTGTAATTCTTTGAAATAATTTTCCGTGCAAAGGATACTAGGAGGAGTAAAAGGGCTTACACTCTCCTAGGTTTTCCTTGTTGGTCAGGGTTTGCCTTAGGGAGTAAAAGAGTTACAACCCCAAGGAAGTAACTCATCCAACTTGTTTTATCGAGAGACTCCATTTACTCAATATAAAGACACTAATCTTCATGCATTGAAGAAATAAATTATTGCATTGGTAATTGTAAAAAGTTGAGATATTGAGATCGTCTAAGTTGGAATTTTTTCTATGTGTTCTAAGCTTGATAAGGCCACAAAGGTGTACTATTTATCCAAGTAGTTCTTCTTATTGTATCAAATTTAATATACAACCATTAGGGCTGCAGAAAACCCTAAACAACTTTCTAAATAACTCTCTTTTCAATCGTCAAAAGTTGCTAGCAATTTGCCCCTATAGTCTTCTAGTTCCATCGCACTTTTTGGGTGGATTATTTGCAAGTTTTGGTGGCATATTTTTCTGCTGTAACAACTTATTTGCTACAGCCATAAGGTTGAATAATATCTCTGCAGTATTTATTTCTTACAACTTTGTTTCATTGCTAAATTCTTGTTTCATTTAATAGTCTCCTTGGATTTGTGGGAGTACCCTGTAGATTTCATGGTTTTACAGTCGAAATCTAACTTGGGTGGGCACCCATTAATTTTAATAAAACCTTGGTTAGCTACAACTGATGCTTTTATCAATTGTATATCGAGGGACATGAAAACTGCAGAAGGGGATTCGATTAAGAAATTTAATTTATATCCACCTGCTAAAGCCTTAACAAAATTAGAATTTACACATTGCTTTCATGATACAAATAATGATGAGGAAGTAGTACAACCTACTTTAACTATTTACCAAGTTATGAATCTAAAGAATGATATCGAGGAAAATCAAATCATTAATATTAGTAATAATTTTAATTTTACTCATACTTTTGATCATAAATATAACTTGGACAAATATTTTCAAGAAAATTTTACTATGGATACTTTATCAACAATTTCAGGTTCAATGTCTTCTGACAAATCAATATCATAATCAAGTAATGTAGTTGTTGAATTTTTTCAAGGAAAAGTTTTAAATATCAATTTTAAACTTGAAGAATTTCAAAAAGAGAAATTAATCTAAATGCTACAAAAACATTATGGTGCATTCACATGGGAATACCTGATATGTGTGGAATCCACCCTAATACATGTATTCATCATATTTATATAGAGGGCAATTCCAAGCCTATCAGGTAGCCCCAAAGACGTATGAACCCACTCTTGAAAGAAATTGTGAAAGACAAACTGCAGAAAAACTTAATGTTAATTTCATATATCCAATTTCTGACAGTTAAAGGGTATCTCCACTAATTATTGTTCTTATGAAAAATGGAAAATGGAATGTTTGTGTATATTATAGGGTATTGAATAAAACAAACTTTAAATATCATTTTCCTCTACCTTTTATATATTAGGTTTTAGATACACTAGCAGGAAAAAATACTTTTCCTTTTTGGATGGGTTTAAGTGGTTACAACCAAATTCAAATAGCTCTAGAGGATCAGGATAAAACAACATTCACATGTCCATGGGGGATGTAAACCTACAAAGTACTGCCTTTTGGTTTAGGCAATGCACCTACAACTTTTCAACATACTGTACTAGGTATATTTTCTAACCTAATCCATGATTCTGTAGAAGTATATATGGATGATTTCATTATCTATGGAGATACTTTTGAGGAAGCAATAGAAAATTTAAAAAACATTTTAATGAGATGTCAAGAAAATAATTTAGCATTAAGTAGTGAGAAATGTTTTATGTTACAAACTGAAGGAATTGTTTTGGGTCACTGTGTGTCTTCTGCAGGAATAAAAGTGGATCCAATAAAGAAAGAAGTCATTTCCAATCTTCTAGTGCCAAAGACCCAAAAAGATGTCAGCAATTTCTTGGGACATGTTGGTTACTATAGACGATTCATTGAAAATTTCACGAAAAGTGCATCTCCATTATTCAAACTTCTTACTAAAGATAATGAAGTTTTCTGGAATATTCCTTGCCAAATTGCATTCAAAACTTTTAAAGAGAAACTTGTTTTAGCTCCTATTTTAAGAGGGTCAAATTGGTCCCTCCCATTTCATATATCTCTAGAAGCCTTTGACACAACTTTGGGAGCAATGCTAGAACAAAAGGAAAATCAAGTATCTTATGCCATTTATTTTGTGAGTAAAACATGACACCCCCTGAATTGAATTAAATAATTACAAAAAAAGAGTTCTTTGTAGTAGTGCATGCCACCAAGAAAATTGGGCACAATATTAAAGGGTATGAGATCTTCATTCACACTGACAATTCAACCATTAGATACTTAATGAACAAACCAATTACTAATGGCAGGGTTACCAGGTGGCTTCTTCTGTTACACGAATTTAATATCACTATACTAGATAGACTTGGTAAAGAGAATGTAGTTGTAGACTTTCTTTCCAGGATTCATAATGAAGGTGAATTGGTTCCTGTTAATGATAATTTTCCAGATGAATATATTTTTGCAATATCTACTAAATATTCTTGGTTTTCACATATTTCTAACTATTTATCTACATGAGAATTACCTCAACATCTCTCCACAAAAGAGAAGTGAAAAATCATTAAACTCAATGTCACTTACTCATGGATTGGTGAAGAAATTTTATGTACTAGACAAATCTAATCATTCAGAGATGTGTACGATAGGATGGATTATTTGACATATTGAAGACATGCCACGATGAACCATGTGGAGGCCATTTTGTTTATAAAAGAACCACATACAAAGTCCTTCATCTAGGGTATTATTGACCCACTCTTTTCAAATATGCCAAGAAGTACGTCAGAAGTTGTGACAGTTGTCAACATATGATTTGACCTATGCAAGTAGACAAAATTCCTCTACAACCCTAGGTACTCATATAGCCATTTGAAAAATGGGCCTTGGACTTTGTGGTAAAAGTTTTGAGAGTTGTTTTCATTAATTAATCAAGTGTAAGGCTTAGATCAATGCTTTTAGGGATAATGGAGTCACTTTTAGAAACGACAATATTGAAGGAACAAATGACATAATGAGAGCTAGAGACAAGAAGGTCAATGATTGAAGTGTTGGTAACCCAAGGCTTCAGTCACTAAACCCTAGCGGGAAAATGACCATTAGGAAGTAGGTAACCCTAGGCCCTAGCGGTTTTCCTCCTTCTTTAGCTCAAGGATGAAGCTGATGACGACTCGATGAAGAAAATGATGCTAGGGTGTTGCAATGGCAAGGCCCTTAGCACAATGCTTCAAGAAAGTATGGTTTCTAGCACAATCTAGAAGGTGAAAAGTTGTTAAGGCAAGAACAATAACATGTGCTTTAACCTCCTAGGGTTTTACGCTAGCAATTTCATGATCTTGGAAGAAATGAAAGATAAATACACCATAAACATTCAAAATGAAGAACAATTGCAGAAGTTTACTTACATTCACCAATAATCATCTAGCAATAGGCCTAGTTGAAGACTTTCCACCAAGAAAAATGCTAAAAAACACAAAAACTAGCCTCCTTCAAGAAGTTCACACCAAATTTCAGCCAATAAACCCTAAGTAGGGTGCAAATTTCAGACCTCACTAAGTGTGAGTGAAAGATGATGAAAAAATAAGAGAGATTTTTCCCTTATTTATACAATACAAATGACCTTTAATTTACAAATTAGGTCAAAAAGGCCGACATGGCCAGTTTACATGTAATATCCAGTTTTTTACATAAAAATGACAAATTAAATTCTAAATCAAGAAGAAAAGGTGACGTCATGCCCTTTTAGGGTGATTTTAGGCCTCTAAGGTGAAACGTTGGCCTCCAGGAGCAAAATGTTAGGCCTCCCAAGGCCTTTGGACCAAGCCACACGTGCCACTTGGTACACAACTACCTCCAAAGTGTCCATCAAGAATTGGGTGACACCAAGGGTCACATAGGTGATGTCATGGGCCTTCCAAGGCCAACATCATAGTGGGAGGGAAAGAACCCCCTGGGTCCAGGCCTGCTAGGATGGCTCTGGTGGAATGCCCTCCTCTCTCTGGTGCAAGCCTCTGACATGTGTCTTCCCTTGGCTGGGGTCTCAACATCCATCTGGTGGGATTTTATCACTATGGAGGTCCGAACTAATCATCTCCCCATGTGTACCTGTCTCCTACAACAACAACAAGTATGCCCTCCTTGGGATCATAAGTCACAGGGATCATAGCAATGTCAATCACGTCTAATAATAAAGTTATCTAAACATGTGCATAAAACCCCTCTTGTCCAGACAAGTGCTCAAAGACGTTATACTATTCTATAAGCCAGGTTTGGAGAGGGTTTCAGGAGGTCATACTGGGATAATTATCATTGGATGTGGGATGTTTCCAGGTGAAGGCAAATCCAGGTAATGTAAGTGGATGAGGTGCTGTAGGGATGTTTGAGCAATGGGTGCAGTGATGACATGGAAATGTATGGCTTACTAGTGGGTGCCTCTGAAGAGGGTGAGATGCACCTTGTCATGGATGAAAACGTTTCCAAGACAATTCAATGCCTTTTACCTTTTTATCTTATTACTTTTTCTTTCAAGAGACTAGTTAGGGGACACTACCCTGGCGTGGGTGACCGGTGGTGACAATGTTACCCACAAGCATTTCACGTAGATGAGAAGGATGGCTCGTGATGAGACCCCCTTTATCTTGGATATGCCACCAAGAGCCACTACCCTAGCGTGGTGACTAGCTGAATGGTAGTTTCATACCGCTACATGCCCATGGACTTAACAGGCTGGCTCGTGATGAGACCCCCTATCCTCCAACTAGGTCTTGATTTTATTATTTTATGGGTCCCTCCATTTCTTGATGAGAAGCCTTTTATTTATTTCTCAGGGATCACTGAGCAAAGCATCCGAAGGTTTTGTTTTTTTGTCTTTTATCTTTTGCCAACTACTTTTACCCTCTGGGCCTTTATCCCCTTCTTCCCACAATGTAAGGTACAACCCTTGGCTAGCTTGGCCAATCCAATACCTGAACCAATGTAGGGGATGGATGAAAGGGAAAAGATGAAAAGTGGCAAGTATGGTGGGAATGGACGATGACCTTTCATTAACCCACCCAGTGGAAACTCAAATCCTAGGGGAACCAACTTGCTAGGGCATCCTGTCATCCCCCCCAGGTGTGGACAAGTGGAAAGGCATAAATTCGAAGCACACATCAGAAGTAAAAAGAATTAAATGCACATATTCAAATGTTTTTGAGAAATAGAGTGACACGTACCATGATACCTGGACTCATTACCTCATGGAGCAAGACCCACTGCTGCTGAAGGACCAGGTCGATGGGATGGATGTTGCTACTACTGACAAGATGGAGGCGTTGAAGAAGAAGGATGGGCCCTCCAGGGCCAGGCTCAAGTTAATATGGCCTTCAATACTCCATGTCTAGGACATGTGGGCCTCGAGACATAATCTCCTTAATTATCCCTAGGCTAGGGGATAGCATCTGGCTCCAACTCGGGGACATGTGCTCACTGTAGAGTGCATGAGAACCTCAACATCTCTAGCATGACATGTGACCTGCTCGATATCAACAAAACTCATTAGTAATCATTTGGGGTGGTGATATCACTCCTGGCTCATATATGGTACAAGAAATGAAAGTAAGCAAACATGTATATACAAATAGAAATACAACTACTCTAGCATGAAATGCAGATGGTATATACAATGAATGCAAATTCATGTCTACTTACCTCTACTTACATGTTGGTTGAATGCTAGGTGTAGTCAAATAGCCAATGAAACCATCCTAGCAATGCATAATACCTTCCTTTGTGCTTCATCATAAACCAAAATAGTTATACGTTAAGCACACAAATAACATGAGTTATAGAATGTATTGTATCATTGGAAATCATAAAGTCTAGCTCATGGAGGCGGGCGAGAGGGAAAAAATCATGCCAATTCACACCTTTAGGAAAGTGCTCAATCCATCTCAGAAAGGGATCATGAAAAATCAAAGGTTTTATAGTCTGACTCAAAGAGTCTGGAGGCTGGCTACCTTGGACGTCTTCACAATCTGAGGTCTGGGAAGGGACTAGAAAGGACCTAGAAGATGACTGACAAATTCTTAAGGGAAGGTTGAAAGACCAAGATGACAGATTTCTTCTTGAGATGTTCAACCTGCCCTTGAATTCTAGGGTTTGCCTCAGAGGAAACTTAATACCAAGGACATACTTCCCCACTACACCTTTAATGACACAGCAAGATAAACCAGTCGAAGGGGGCAGGAAAATATTATCAGAAGGATCCTTCTCCGGGAAAACGATGTCCTCACCTCTATCAAGATATGAGCACAATGGTGGTTGATAATATTCTTCATGGAATAAATCAAAGTGATCAGAGGGATAATCATCAAAATTCTCAAGGTATGACCACAAATCACTAGGAGAATATAGTACTGGGTCATCCTTGGGTGTTTAAAAAAGGTTTGTAATCATACCATCTCCTTGTTGCCAATTGTCAAAATTAATAACCTCATATGATAGTTGTAAACAAAACTTTTTGAGATCACCTAAATGTCGTAAATGGGATCTTTATTAGAACCAATCACATCCCACTTACGCCTTCCAACATGTATGAACTCATCAATATTATCAACAATGTCATTATCTTTATCATAACTTGAAGGATTTAAAGCATCCAAGGGATCCTCTAGCACCTCTTCACTTTCCAAATCATAAAATTTTTGGAAAGGAAGGTAACTCACCATGTTTATTTCTTATTGCGTAGGGGTTTTGAGGACTTGGGTGACTTCATGAAATGAAACAATATGCATCATTGTTTCTTCCTTATGACTTACCCCTACATCTTCAACAACACAACAAGGAGGATCTACCTTGTCTAAGGATTTCATTTCTCCTTCACTCTCTGAATCATAGAATAAGGTTTTATCAAAATCCTGAAAAGGAAAGTGACTAACCTCACCCTCTTCTTCTTGTGCAGGAAAAATGGGATTTTTGATGGCTTCATCAGAGGGAGGAGCACACATCAGTACTTCATCATTATGTTTGATATCTTTAGGCTCTCTCTCTTCAACCATGGTAGAAGCATGAGTAAATTCTTTCCCTTCCTCATGGGATTCGAAACCTTCATTAGGATTGCTCTTCTCAACCTCGTGTTGGTTGATGAATTGTTCCCTTCCTTGAAAGATATCAAGGGATATTAATCTCTCCAAACTAAGGGTATATGGGTCACCTTTGGGGTCCTCAACCTTGGTTTCTAGAGAAAATATGTGTTTGGACAAATAAATATTCTCCTAGATTTGCATGGCCATGCTATAGGCATCATAGATTGTTTTTGGCCCCTTTTTACTTAGGAGGAACCCTAATTGCACCAAGAGTGCATTGGTATAGAGATAAACGAGGTACTTGTCTCTAGGATGATCACTTCTAGTAATATGATATAGCAAGTTCTCAAACCTATCCTAGAATTCCTTGATAGTCTCATTCTTAGTTTGTTTTATATGCACGAGTCTCTGTAGTAGCACTTGGACATCTTCCAACTTAATACCCCATCTCTTGAGAAAGGTTTCTTCCAATTGGTTCATGGATGTGATGCTAGCATTAGGGAGGTCATCACTCCCTAGCATTGCCATGAAGAGTGGCAGAGAAGAGTTTCATTTTCAAATCCTTAGCATCATCACTAATAGGGTGTAGTTGAAAGAAATCCCAAAAGTCATTCATGTGATAATCTGCTCTAGCTCCATCACTACCAGTGAACCTAGGGAAGCATATTTCATACTTGGGTGACATTTTCCTAGGGTATCCCGGGATCTTACTCATGTCTAAGGGTTTGAAATTTCTCGGGTCCCATTGAGAAGTCATGGTTGGCTTCATCATTAGTGGAGTCGCCAGATAATTTTCTTGAAATTATCAAAGGGATGAGGGGATCACCCTCATTGGAGTCGTCAGGTAAGCTTTGAAAAGTATAGGATTTTGAGGAAAGGATTACCGAGAAGTGTCGTCTTTGAGGAGAATTGACTCAGTGTTCCCCAACAATGACGCAAAAATGTTATCGCACAATTTGTACTTGTCCCAAAGGGAAAGGCTAAGGGAGGAAAATTGGCGTAACATGAGGTTATCCTATCACTGTCACCTTAATAAGATACCACTTTCTATTTAGGGTTGATGGCCCAGGGGAGACGTCCCTGGTGACTTGGGGGTTTGAGAAGGCAAAGGTTAAAGTGTCTATAAAACTATCCCCTCTCACAAGTCACACTGATCAGAAAGTCCCATGGTTTTAACCAATGAAGTAATGAAGTGTTTAGATGTACCTGCCCAGAACAAAGCAACAAGAAAACAATATCTTTTGCAAGTAAAATTTGATGCTAGTACTTCATAAAACCATGGACTTATCAATAAAAGAAATAGTTGATATATGATGAAGCAAACATAATTTTATAACAACAATGTTTATAAGATAATAGCTTCACAATAAATGCCTTAAAAGAGATGATGAAAAGCGATAAGTATGGTGGGAATGGACGATGACCTTTGATGAACCCACCCAATGGCAACTCAAATCCTAAGGGAACTAACTTTCTAAGGCATCCTGTCATTCCCCCTAGGTGTGGACAAGTGGAAAGGCACAAAGTTCAAGCACACGTAAGAAGTAAAAAGAATCAAATGCACATATTCAAATGTTTTTAAGACTTAGAGTGACAAATACCATGATACCCAGACTCATTACCTCATGGAGAAAGACCCACTGCTGCTAAAGGACAAGGCCGATGGGATTGATGTTGTTGCTGCTGATAAGATGGAGGCACTGCAGAAGAAGGATGGGACCTCCAGGTCCAGGCTCAAGTCAATATGGCTCTCGGTACTCCATGTCTAGGACCCGTGGGCCTTTGGACATAATCTCCTTAGTTATCCCTAGGTGAGGGGATAACATGCTTGTAATCGAATTATGAGATAATAAGAAGGTGCTGATTATTTTATTCTTGGTGTTAACTTTATGATTCAAGTTTCTCAAAGTTCTTAATCGCATAGGAGTTCTTACAGTGACATGATTTGAACCAGGAGGCCCCCCTTATAATAAGTTTGTTACTCTTTTAATTGCAGTTGTTTTCTTTACTTTTGTTGTGTGAATTTATTTCAACTGTGTGGATTTAATGGAATTTGCGTGAGTTTTCACTTATAATTAAGATTACTTTATTTCGCAGCTCTTAACACAATGAAGTTTAATTACTCAATCGTTGACTGAAAAAACCGAATGGTAAATTCTGTAGACCATGGAACCAGAATGGTAAGATCTGTGGGACTAAGGGTCAGAGATTAAGGAGTGGTTGAAATCATCAATGATCATAGTGATGAAATTGCTTTACTCTGTTTTCTATAGTAACAATTTACTTTATGTAGCTTAAGTTTGTTTCTTCATTTAGAATTAATGATAAATTTTGTTTTTGTAGTTTCATAATTTAGACAAGAAAATAAAACTTTGCACATATGGTTATTTACACTTCACAAGTTTAAAAACTCGGATTGATGAATTAAATGTAACAAAATTCATGCAATATAATTGACTGACATTTTGGCGCCATTGTCGTGGAAGTGTACAAAGGGAATTAGTTTCTCATTTTAGATGCATATATACATTAAATCATGTTATGTAAAATGCATGGAAAGACTAACTCATTTCAAATGATAACCTGGTGACATTAGGGTCTTAGTAGCATGAGTTATTTAGGATGCAACGTGTTTAATTTTTGTTGTAGATTTCATTCAAAAAGTAGAAAGTTTCAATTATTTTTAGGTGTTATAAGAACCCACATACACTAATCCATTTGTGAGCAAGAGCTCTAGACCAACAAGAAGAATTCGAGAATGTTAAATAATTTTTTGAGAAAAGGAGGAAATGTTACTTCAATAAATATCTCATATCCTGACAACCATCAGGAACATATCTACATCCCGAGAAGTGATTGAATAA